>CAUYQG010266659.1:0-17653 GCA_963574415.1 Tarsius wallacei
TTAAGCAGGACTTTTTACTCACAAGACTGTGGACGCTTTTTCATTCATGTAACAAATATGGAAGTAAGAATAAAGGAATAGTAAAAGCAGCTTTATTCAAAAATGTAATAACTATTTAAATGACGCAAACCCAAATTTTTGCTTTGCGTTTTCTGGCTTTTGAAGGTATATCAGCCTGAAACAGACACTGCTCTCTGAATGAAACTAATGCTTATCAGTTGTCACTCTTATATCCGAAAGACATCCATCTTGTGAATACTGATTTCAAGTTTTAAATATATCTTAGCTCCTAGTTTATCATTATAGCTGGTTCTTCTTGCACTTAAATCACTTAAATGAATTGCTTGATGAACCTTTTGAAATAGCGATAGCTTACAGTTTTTTGATTAATAATCATCTTCTTTGTTTGCTAATTATAGCACTTTTTAAAAATTGTGTTGGGGTCTCTGTCATGATCACAGCACAATCACGGCTCACCGCAGCCTCGACCTCCTGGGCTCAAGCGATCCTTTGGCCTCAGCCTTCCCAGTAGCTGAGACTACAGGAGTGCCCCACCACACCTGACTCATTTTTTGATTTTTTTGTAGAGACGAGGTCTCCCTATGTTGCCCAGGCCGGTCTTGAACTCCTGGGCTCAAGCAATCTTCCTCCCTTGGCCTCCCAAAGTGCTGGGATTACAAGGGTGTGCCACCAGGCCAGGCCAGAACATTTTTATCTTTAGATTTATAAACACTAATTATTATAATCCATTTAACTTTGTTTTCATTTTATGTCATTTATTTCTTTCCAGGTCTTTGTTTATTTATGTCTTTTAGAGTTGTGTGTACAAGTGAAGATTTGCTACAAAAGTGGGCTGCGTGCAGGTGAAATTCGGGCTTCTAGTTGGCCCTCTCTTCCTTTGGTAGTGAACCAGATACCCTTATGTGTTGCCACGTGCACCCTCTTCTCCCTCCCAGCCTCCCCTACCCACTCTTGTGCTCATGTGACTAGTGTTCAGGGCCCGCTTATGAGTAAGAACACGCGGCATTCAGTTCTTTGTTTCTGCGATATTTCACCTACTATCATGGCCTTCAGCTGCATCCAAGTTGCTGTGAAGGCCATAATTTTCCTTTCCAGTTACTTCTGTATACATACATGCCTTCAGCATTTGGTCACTTATAAACCTTAAAATTGCAAAATGCGAAAGGATATTGCTATGCGGTCTTTTAACGAAACAAGACAAAGTTCTTGTCTTAAAATTTACATTATGAGGTTCACTCGTTAAATAACTAAGTGAATAAGAGTATGTACTTATTTGTCCTTAAAAAGATTGTTTTTGCTCATTAACCTTGAACTGGGATAGGATATTGGATTTTGTCATCTGAGAACTCACAGTATGAGATTTCTCTCATGCCATCCATTTCACCAACCTCGTTCTAGTCTGGAGCGCTGGAGTTTGTCACTTTGCATTCATCCTCTGATTCAGCTAATAATTGTGAATCATCATCTTCTGTCAATTTTTTTATTTTTGCCCGTATGGGGAGAAAACAAGATTTCTGCATTCTCAACTGTGTTCAATGAAAGCTAAAAGCAATCTAAAAGATTGTGTCTCTGGTCTCTTTTTATCTTTTTTAGAAATTAATGACACAATACTTTGGTCAACTAGGTGTGAAAATTGAAGGATGATGCCACAGTGACTATTTATTTCACTATTGCATCATCCTTTTAAGATAATTTCATCATTTTTCTGTTTTCTTATTATTTAATCTTTCTTAGCATTGCTGGGAATAGCCAATGATAATTGATGAAACAACACTTAGAATGATGAAATAGCGAATTATTTCAAGATGAAAAGTATCTTAGATTTTTTTTAAAAGTTTGAATGGACTCAATTTGTAATTATGAGGCAGAATGGATTTCATTCCATTAAAAATACCACGGGTGCCAAAAAACGTATACACATTATCAGAGATGTTAGCTATGTATTACTTTTCAAAGTTGAATTGGATTATGGTAGCAATGTGTAGCATGACATTCACTCAAAAGATGGTGCTAATCTAATGAATGCTAGCTTCACTATGTGACAGGCAGGACAGTCAAAGAAAATGGCGGAAGCACGGTTATCGTTTTGAGGAGTGCAAGACCATTTTGAAGTGGTATTTGAAATTAGAGGACATTGAGGAAGTACATGACAATGGAGGCGTGAGTATGCAACAGAACCTCTAACACACCTAACAACTGCATGCATTTGTGATGAGTTTGAGATACATGGTCTTGTGTGAGCTGTGCACCAGGGAAGATGCGGTAGGCCTCACACAGCAACAAGACCCGCAATGGTTTACTGTCATCAGAAGTTTCTGGATGCTGAGGGGAACCACTTTGAGTACCTCTTGTAACTGCAGAAGCCAAGTGTGACAAATTCATCTTTTGTTATTGGTATATATTATGATTAACACAGGAGCACCCCACCATGCCTGACTCATTTTTTAGTTTTCCGTAGAGATGAGGTCTCCCTATGTTGCCCAGGCTGGTCTTGAACTCCTGGGCTCAAGCAGTCCTCCTGCCTTGGCCTCCCAAAGTGCTGGGATTACAAGGGTGTGTCATGATGCCAGGCCAGAACATTTTTATTTTTAGATTTATAAACAATTTAGTTTTATTTTCATTTTATGTCATTTATTTCTTTCCAGGTCTTTATTTATTTATGTCTTTTAGAGTTGTGTGGTGTGAGTGAAGATTCATTACATAAGTGGGCTGCATGCAGGGGAAGTTTGGGCCTCTAGCTGGCTCGCTCTCCCCTTGGTAGCGGACCAGATACCCTTATGGGTTGCCAGGTGCATAAGGGAGGACATGTTTAAAGCTAGGGAGCTTGAAGTCACATAGCTTGTTTAAAGTCATACTAGCGAAGGGTGACCCTTAAGACATATTTTCCTTTCTTAAAAGGTGTGTGCACTTTTGGGGAACCCTGTACATAAGTAATTTTTATTTTTGTTCCTTGCAGACCTTTAATAAAGAATAAAAGAATGCATGTCATGGAACATCAATCCTTACAAATAGTTGGAACTTCTAACCAAAGAAACTGAAAAACTAAAATTGGGTCCCGTGGCCCCTGATGGTATACCAAAGGTTAAGCAAGGGAAGATAAGAGGTCACTAGACACGTTTCAATAGAAGGTGAGATAACATTAACCATCTTTTTCTCAGGAATGTTGACTTTGATATTCCAGACAGGAAACGATCCTCCGTGATATATTTTCCTACCATCACATCCTCTGCTTTAGCAGCAAAAATCACAATTTTAATGAACTATTTTGTAATGCCTGTATACGCCACCAATCTGAACACTTTATGAAGGTAGAAACTGTCACGGATTCACGCTGGTATTCTCAGCGTGCAGAATTTGACTTATAGAAATCTCCCAGAAAGTACTGTTGGTGGATGAAAGGGAAATCTCTACAGACCATTTTATTCACCCACCTGAAGAAGAGGCCATAAGATCACTCTCTGCTTAGCAGTTTCAGGAAATGAAACCTTATTCTAGTTTATCCCCCCAAGACAATACTTTGCATTTCAGAGAGCTCAGACAGTCATAGATATCTCTGGAGTTTGGAGCTAGACTACTGGGCTTAAACCCTGCCTACACCCTTCGCTAGTATGACTTTAAGCAAGCTATGTAACTTCTGTATGCTTCAGGTTCCCTAACTTTAAATTGGAGATGGAATGAATACTATCACCTCATAAGATCGTTGTAAGGATTAGACGACTTATTATCTAGTACTTATCACAGTGTCTGGTACATAGTTGGCTAGACCCAGCATGTAAGCATTTGCCGCTATTATTATTGTTGTTATCATCATTAGAAATGATGAATCCCAGGTTGACCCAAAATCTGACCACCTAGTACTTTTAGTGATTGATTCCCAGTCTATTCCTGAAGCCTCCAAAAACCATCTCCCACATGACAGCCATTTAACTACATGAAGTTGGCTGATTCTTCTCTTCTTTAAGCTGTATATTCTCACTGCTTCAATATTTCTCATAACATTAGTTTTTTAATTATGTTAATCGCCCGAGTCTGACTTCCGGATCATAATTTGCCTGGCTTTTTCTCAAATTCCAGTGTCAAACATTGAATACAGTCCTCCCTTGGGGATGATCTTACCAGCCTAGGATAGGGCCATTGCTTTCTTTGACTTGAACATTTTTTTGTCTATCACCAAAACTTGGGATCACATTATCTATTTTAGCAGACATAGCCTATTGTTGAGTTTTAGTAGAGATACAGTTATAGGAAATTCTTACTTTTCTTTTTTGTCACTCATGGCTTCAAAGATATTTAGTTCATGTTCTAAGGCCCAGTGGTTTTTATTTTAAGCAGATTATTTTATGTCTAATAATAAAAATCTTGTATATTTAGTGCTTAATTTTTTTTTTTTTTACATAGGTCATCTTTTTAAAGATCCAAACAAACTTGTGTGATAGAGGTTATTGTGATTTCTATTTTATAAATGAAGGAACAGGAATAAAGGTCAGGTAAGTTCCCCAAGCAGTGTAACCAAAGCAGTGGCAAAACTGACATTATTAACCCAATAATCACATTTGTTGGCCCTATGACCTATTGTCTTTCCATAAACAGTTGTTATTATAATTCATACAATTATACTATAATAATAGACTAGGTGAATACTGGCATATATATCACACACTAGATGAACACTAGAGTCCTACATTAGATTTACTATTCCTTCCAGCTTTATTCAACTATTTAATCAACTTGTTATCAATGCCCTCATCTTATTTCTTATTAAAATGTTGAACTAGTGAGGACAGGGTTAATGAGAATTGTCTAATGGATATTCTTTGAAATATCTCTTTCCAAGGGGGCAAGTACCCATTAACTTCTAGTCTTTGCAATGACTTCTTCAGTGTCCTGGTCTCTAATTCTATTTCTTCATCTTGCCTACAGAAATATTTTGTGAAACTTTGTTAAGTGTCTATTGAAATACAGATGTATTATGTCTTAAGAATTTCTCTGACCTTGGAGGTATGGCAAGTTGGCTGAAAATAGGCAAAATAAATCCAATATGTCTGTTCTTACCGAATCTAAGCCAGCCCAATTTTTACAATTAAACATTCTGTTTCTTTTAGCCCTCAAAAGTATTTTTTAGTTGCCATCTCAAGAATCATTTTTAGTGTTAACTTTAACCTCATAATGTACAGATCTACCTTCTTCCTTTTTGCTTTTATTTTGACAATCTAAACTAATTTTATTCATCTCTAGTCAGCTAGCTTCTCTTTCACTTTCTGACTGTTCAAATAGTTAAACGTTCAAGTGAATAGCCCTAAATAACCCCTAAGTATCAAGAAATCATCCGGATCAGAAGCTACAAACTCATTTAGATTTGTGACTTAAAGTCCTTTGGACAATGCTTTTCGAAAATGATTTCCATGCTTCGATTATTCTCTCTGCTAGAAGAATCAAGAGTGAAATATAAAATAAAAATTTCTGTAACAAGAAATTCAGTGTCTAATTTGTGTCAGGGATATTCTTTATTTAGACAAACAAGACCTGGTTTCTGAACTCTTGGAGTTTTCAGTTTAAGGAAGTATAGCAAACTCTTTGTCAAGTACAACACATTTTAGCATAGACTTTCTTATTTAATTGTGCTTTGTTTCCATCATTATTTTGTCATTTCTTCTTTGGGGCATTACTTCTTCCTTACATTTTTTCATCTTAGGAGCATGGCTTAAGTTGTGTTTTTTTTTTTTTTTCTTGGTCCTTAAACTTTCCTTTAAACCGAAGTTTATTTTGTTCTAGTCTGTATTAGTTTTTTATTGCTGCTGTAACATATTACCACAAACTTCATGGTTTACAGTAACAGTTTATTATCTCATATTCTATAGTTTAGAAGTCCAACAGGAGTCTCATTCAACTTAGATCAAAGTATAGGCAGGCCTGCTTCCTTTTCAAAGGTTCTAGGGGGATTTCCTTGTTCTGTCTGGTTTCCTGAGACTGTTTACATTTCTTTGGCTTTTTTACTCCATCTTCAAAGCCAACCAGGACAAGTTGAGTGAAATTCACATTGCATCCTTTGGGTCTTTCTTCTTTAGTCACATAGCACTGTGACCAGAGCCAGGAAAGTTTCTCTGCTTTTAAGGGTTCATGTGATTAGATTGGGTTCACCTTGAAATGGAGGTAATATCCCCATCTCACCTTAATCACGCCTGCCAAGTTCCTCTTGCCGTGTGAGGTTAACCTTGTCACAAGTTCTAGGGATTAGGACACGGACATCTTGGGAAGCCATTATTTTGTTTGCCACATAAGCTAACTGGCAGGCCTGCATTTCTGTCTTGGTGATGCCTTATTTCATTTTGTATAACATTTAAATTATAATGAAGAACAACTTGTGAAAATTTAGTGGTCTATTAGGGCACTTTTGACTTTTCGTTGCAAGCGGGTTAATATGCTCTTAATTAAAATCTTGTTTTTGAGGTCTCCTCAACTTTAAAAAATTTTTTATTTTAAAGATGTGGGGTACAATTCAGGGTTAGGTATACAAATGTTCATTTTTCAGGTGTGCTCTCCCCTGGCAGTTTCCCACTGCTGCCAATCCCTTTCTTATAGTATTATGATCATTGTTCAAGGTCCTCTTATGAGTGAGAACAAGTGGTACTCAGCTCTTTGTTTCTGTGATAGTTCACTCAATATAATAGACTCTAAGTCCACAACTTCTTAAAAATATCTTTTCGTTTAGAATCTCAGGCCATAGTCATAATATTTTTTTGCGTGCCATTGTAGCCCACTTACAGGATTCTCAGAAATTTATACAGGCTGTAGTCTTAATATTATTTTAACTATGTGTAATACTGCTTACAGAATTCTCAAAAATTTATTGTGATGCATTTTCCCTAAACCTAAGCACAGTCAACCTTGAAAGGCTGATTCTCATAGATTTGCTCAGATTGCCTTTAAATTAATTGGAAATGTATAGTTATATCTATACACACTTCTGTGAACAGATATACAGAGTGGTAATATATGTAGCGTTAAGAAATGCATGTAATATAGAAATATTATTTAGAGTTTTCTCTTTGCATGCGGTGAAAACTTGTGAATCTAGACATTGGACCGTGTGGTCAGGTGTCTAACAGTTTCCATATTGGCCTCAATTAATTATCTGCTTATTAAAAGAAGCTATGCTACAGACTTTTTTTGTCTCTCTGAACCCAAACTGTTATGTTCACCTGTTTTCTGTATATACCATTAAACTTAATGTCCCCAAATGTTATGTGAGCATTATTTTATACACACACACACACACACACACACACACACACACACATCATTAAATCCCATATCTCAAGACATTTTTCTCTGGAGTCCATTTCTGTTTCTCCCATCCCTCTGCTCTCATTTTCTATGCTACCTTTTCATATATCTTAAATTAGCTAGCATCTTTTTATAGATTCACATCACATTTTTGCAAGGTAGATAAAAGAAATTGCTCTCAAATGATGGGATTTTTTACTTGCTGTGTTTCAGCTGAAAACATCCTACCCCCCCACAAAAACTGGTTTTATAAACATTTGTGAAGCAGGCTGCATGAGGGAAATTGCTGACACAACTTAACTGTGTCTATAATCGTGCGGATGGTATGACTGCATGGGGAGAGCAAAGAAGACGGAAGCAAAAATCGGGCTATATTTTCAACTTAAGTCTCAGAATGAAAAAAGAGACTAATGTCATTTCGTTATAATTTGAAGTGTGTGGAATATTTCTACTTTGCAGACACTTGGCCAGAGTGCTCTAAATAGAGATATGTGTCTTGCAGTCTAAGTGGTGCTGTGTGGTACGTGCCTCTAGATTAAGGGTCTCTCATGATGTGGGAACAACAGAAGATGCTGTGTCCTGGGAAAATTCCCCTAAACTCCAGGTTATTCTCGTTTTTGTAAATACAGAAGGAATATTATAATATTCCTATGGTGCTGTGGGTCTCATTATAATGTGTATTTGTGTATATATATCTATCTTTGTAAAACTATTATATTGGATCATTGTATCTGCTCTTGGTCAGACCTTTTTTCTTCTGTCTTCAGAACAAAATCTATGGGCATAAACAATTTTTGCAGCTCCAGGTATATATCTCTGGTTATGCAATTTTCTTATGTTAAAACCTTAGTTCCTCTATCTTTTAAAAATAGACATATTTGTTTAGGAAATTACTACACATCATTTCTTTTCCACCAGTAAAATCTGGATTATATAAGCAGACATACCCTGGTGATATGGCAGGTTTTGTTTTAGGTCATCACCGTGAAGTAAATGTCATGGTAAAGTGAGTCACACAGATTTTTTGGTTTCCCAGTTCATATAAAATCTAAGTTGACACTCCAGGACAGTATATTAAGTGTGAAATAGCAGTATGTCTAAAAAAAGGCATTAAAAATACTTTTTTGCTTAAAAATGCTAATGATCACCTTACCGCCCCCAGCAGGCGGTCCTCTCTTTGCTGGTGGAGGGTCTTGCCTGGTGTTGATGGCACTGACAGATAAGAGCAGAGGTTGCTGAAGGCTGGAGTGACTAGCAATTTCCTCAAATAAGACAACAATGGAATGCGCCACATTGATTGGCTTTTCCTTTCATGAAAGATTTCTCTGTAGCATGTAGATGCTGTTTGATAGCATTTTACCCACAGTAGAATTTCTTTCAAAATTGGAGTCTAGCCTCTCGAACCCTGTGGCCGCTTTATCAACAAGGTTTATTCAGTATTATACATTTTTGTTGCCGTTTTCACAGTGTTCACTGCATCTTTACCAGGAGTGGATTCCATCTCAAGAATCCACTTTCTTTGCTCATCCATAAGGAACAGCTCTTCATCTGTAAGACTGCAACAATTCAGTCACATCTTCAGGTTTCACTCTAATTCTAGTTCTTTTGCTATTTCTGTGGCATCTGTAGTTACTTCCTCTGCCTAAGTCTTTCTGGAACCCCTTGAGGTCATCCTTAAGGGCTGGAATCAAGTTCTTCAAAACTCCTGTTAATGTTGATATTTCCTTCCATTAATAATTAAATTTTTTTTTTCTTAATTTCTGAGATCCAATTCAGTGTTAGGTATACAAGTGTTCGTTATACAGGTACCCTTGTTGATGAGGTGTGTTCCCTTCCCTGGCAGTTTCCCTATACTATCTGTGAGGTGCAATAAAAAATTAGGTATGTCTATACATATACTTTTGTTAGATTAGTATTCCTGAGTAGAACACTCACCTTACTTCAGTCTTGCCTGTTTCTTACCTGTGTGACTTTGAATAAGTCACTTACTACATCTATCAGTTTTGATATTCCCAGAGTAGTGAGGTGAAAACAAATTACCTCTAACCTAATCTCCAGTGTCAATATGCTGGGCTTCTAAGATGAACATTTTGGTAGCACTAGTGTGACTACTACTTACTGAATATTCTTATAGTACTAATTATTAACAGTCTTAATGGTATTTAGAATGGTGAATCCTTTCAAGAAGGTTTTCAATTTACTTTCCTCAGATGCATTGGAGGAATCACTATCTATAGCAGCTATAGCCTTATAAAATAATAAGACTCAAGAGTCAAAATTACTCTTTAACCCATGGACTGCAGAAGAGGTGACATATGGGCAGGCATGAAAACACTATTAGTCTTCTTGTACATCTGCATCAGAACTTTTGAGTGACCAGAGGCATTGTTAATAAGCAGTAATCTTTTGAAAGTAATGTATTTTGTTCTGACCAGTAGTTCTCAACAATGGGCTTAAAATATTCAATAAACTGTGGTATAAACAGCTGTGCTGTCATCCAGGCTTGGTTTTCCCATGTATAGAGTCTAGCACAGGTAGAGTAAATTTAGCATAACTCCTAAGGGCCCTAGAATTTTCAGAAAGTGAGATGAGCCTTGACTTCCACTTAAAGTCACCAGCTGTGCTAGCACCTAATGAGAGTCAACCTGTTCTTTGAAGCTTTGAAGCCAGGCATTGACTTCTCCTCTCTAACTATGAAAGTCCCAGATGGCATCTCCTTCCAACAGAAAGCTGCTTCATCTACATTGGAATTCTGTTGTTTAGTGGAGCCACCCATCAGTAATCTTGGCAAGATCTCCTGGAGAACTTTCTGCAGCTTCTCCACCGGCACTTGCTGTCTCACTTACATTTTATGTTACGTAGATGGCATCTTTCCTTAAACCTCATGAACCGACCTCTGCTGTCTTCCCAGTTTTCTTCTGCAGTGTCTCAAGCTCTCTCAGCCTTTATAGAATTGAAGAGAATTAGGGCCTCACTCTGGCTTAGACTTTGGCTTAAGGGAATGTTGTAACTGGTTGGATCTTCCAACAGACCACTCGAACTTTCTCCATGTCAGCAAGAAGACTGTTTCACTTTCTCATCATTTGATTGTTCACTGGAGTAGCACCTTTAATTTCCTTCAGGAATATATATATATTTTCCATTCATAACTAAGCTAACTGTTTGGCGCAAGAGTGCTGGTTTTGGGCCTATCTCAGTATTTCAGCTTCAACATGCTGTTCTCACTAAGCTTAATCATTCCTTGGTTTTGATTTAAAGTGGGAGACTTGTGACTCTTCATTTTACTTGAACGGCATAAGCCACTGTGGGGCTATTAATTGGCCTAAGTCCAGTATTGCTGTGACTCAGGGAATAGCAAGGACTGCAAAGAGAAGGAGGAATGGGGAAATGACCAGTCATTGGAGCAATCAGAACACACAACATTTAGTGATTAAATTCGCTGTCTTATATGGGTACAGTTCATGGTGCCCCAAAGCAATTACAAGAGTAACATCAGAGACTGCTGACTGCAGATCACCAATAACAGAAATAATAATAATAAGGCAGTTTGAAATATTGAGACAATTGCCAAAATGTGACACAGAGACCTGAAGTGAGCCCATGTTGGAGAAACGGTGCCAATAGACTTGCTCAACGCAGGGTTGTCACAACCTTCAATTTGTTACAAAAAAACCACAACGCACTATCTGTGAGGTGCAATAAAAGTGAGGTATGCCTATATCTATATATATACTTTTGTTAGATTAGTATTCCTGATTAGAACACCCACCTTACTTCAGTCTTGCCAGTTTCTTACCTGGGTGACTTTGAGTAAGTCATTTACCCCATCTAAACCTCAGTTTTGATATTCCCAGAGTAATGAGGTGAAAACAAGATGAACATTTTGGTAGTGCTCTTGTGACTACTACTTACTGAAGACTCTGAATACTTAATGTGTGCTGGACACTCTTCTATGTAGTTTATATCTATAAAAGCTTTTTGGCCTCATAAAAACTGGGAGATGCGTATTACAATTTTCCATTCCATAGGTGAGAAAATGAGGTACAGAAAATTTAAGGAACTTGCCTTAGGTAATGTAGCTTGGAAGTAGCAGAGCTGGTATTTGAACCCTGCAATCTGTCTCCAGGGATGATATGAAGATCCTTCTTTTAGTAGACAGTCACTCTTCCATTGGAGCAAGTCTTAGACAAGTCTTGACATAGGTATGCTTCTTCTTCTCCAAATGGCTTTTCCATTCTTACTCTGAGGTTTTCAAGGGTCTCATGCCTGCCTCCCATCCAGACCTCGTCACCCTAAACATTTTTCAAATATGGAGGATGTATCCCCTTCCTATGATCCTGGACTTGAGTGTCCTGTTATGCTGGGATTTGACTCTATGTTAAAAAACTGATAAGCAGATTCAAAGCAAGGGTAAAACATCATGTTTAATTGTATTTCTTAATGGGGGAGGGATATTTTGGGAAGAAAAAGATTTTTCTTGATTCTAAACTCTGAATATATGGTTACTTAAACACATATGATACCTGAATATATTACAGACTGGCTGCCTATGTGTTAGTCATATGACTGACCCACTTCCAGATACTCATGATACACAAAAATACATTAAAAAAAAATTTTTTTTTGAGTTGGAGTCTCACTCTGTCACTCAGACTGGAGTGCAGTGGCCACTCCCGGCCACTGCAGCCTCCACCTGCTGGGCTCCAGCAAACCTTTTGCCTCAGCCTTCCAAGTAGCTGGAACTACAGGGGCGCGCTACCACGCCCGGCTAATTTTTGATTTATTGTAGAGAGGAGGTCTTGCCAAGTTGCCCAGGTGGGTCTCGAACCTGTGGGCTCAGGCAATCCACTCACCTTGGCCTCCCAAAGCACTGGGATTACAGGCTGAGCCACCGAGCCCGGCCTAAAAAAAATTTTTATGTCCCACTCTGCCACCCAGTAGAACCAGAAACAGATGCCAAATGTCTGTCTCTTTTAAACCAGTCTGAGTTTTTGGGGAAGGTTTTAAATTTCATCTGGATTTTAGGTGTTGTATTACTATATCCCTTGGAAAAGAGAAGAGTCCAGTTTTTTAAAATGCATATCTTGGAGTCATAATTAGAAATAAAGCTAAATAACGCAGACATTTCCACTTGAAATGACTATATATTCCCATAAAAGCAGGATACTTTATTAAAGTTATTTTACTAAACTGGGAACTAAGGGGGTTATGACTTAAAATTTTTTTTGGATGTGCTTTATTCCTTGAGCATTGCTAATTGCATGCTCATTGAAACACAGCATTAATTTTAAAAAAATCTTGCAAACACTTTCCATTCAAACAATTCTTGTTTGGCTACTCTTTGTTGACTAGATAATCCTTTAGAGAGACAATTTTGAACTATTTGAAAAAGCCTGCTCTGAGATCATGTAGAAACAATTTATTTATGTGTGATTATACTGTCTACATTGTTTTCTGTTTCTGTGTTCATTATTTTTCCAGAGGATTATAGCAGATGTCTTAGACATGGTGAAAAAGGTCAGGCTGTTCTCTTCTCTCTATTGCCATTAGGAAGAATATTCACAAAGAGCTATTTGTTATACTGCATTTAGACAGTTGCATTTATATACTAGAAAATCAAACTTGCTTTGGGACGATTATGCGTAAAGGAATGGAGACATTACTTAAACTGTGAAGAGTAACTCTCTTGACCCACACTAGATATAAAGGTTGAAGTACCCTTTGAGTATCATTTGCTCAGCTTCCATCATGGTACAATTCACATCACTCACACTGCCTGCCTCCTTGTCTGTCTCTCTTCTACCCTGGGAGCTCAACAGGGCAGACGGTCTACGTACAAGAGAGGGTATCATTCTAAGTACAGGACCTAGGGTACCATGAGGGACTCATTCAATGTCTTATGAATGAATGAATCAATGAATTAATTTTTGGTCATTCCAATTAGTCTACAGAAGTAGTGCAAGATATAGTCACAATCTGTGTGTGTGTGTGTGTGTGTGTGTGTGTGTGTGTGTGTAGATGTTGAGAAGAATGATGGTACTGTAAAACATATAAATAATATAATAAAGGAACATTATATATTTGGGTGAATGGAATAGTACTTAGGTTTTAATTTTTTAAGAAACTAGAATATAAAGACTTGATTTTGTGAGGTCTTTTTCCCCCCAATAACCTTTGAGTATTTTTAGCAATTACAGACAAATCAATTTTTGAGGACCTATTGAGTCCTTGGGCAGTATAGCTAAGAAACTAATCCCAATTAACTTCAAAGATATGTTTCCAGTGACTCTGTTGTGGTAAAGTTGCTCAGAAAAAAACAACAAACAAAAAACAGCATCCTTATTTCGTTGAGGGGCTGGTACTTTACTGACATAACTACAGCTTGGTAGTTCTGATTTTGACTTAGTCTAACTTAATGTATCTGGGCTAAGTCTAATTTAGTCGTCTGGGATGAGCTTTAATACTTTGCGCAGTGAGTCATTGGTTATGAAAGGAGCAGTTTAGGCAGCCTATGGAAGATTTTCAGTTTGTCTTATAAATTCTTATTCGGTTATTTTTAAACAGAGACAGTCCTTACTCGTATTAAAAATTCAACACATCTTACTGCTTTATGCAGCAAGTAATGGTATGATGATTAATGAGAAATTAATCTCATTTGGCAATTTACCATTCTGCCAAAGTCCCGCACTGTGTCTCTGTCCTGGGCATTGCCGTATAGATGACCCCTTACATCTGAAACTCTCTCCTCCTCTCATTTCATCGCTGTTTTCCAGGTGTCTTCCTGATGTCTTCAGTAGAGTGCAGCATCCTTAAAACTTAGCACTTAATTATGTTTAGTGTTGATGCTTCTCTGTTTCCACTGCTAGATAATGAACTCTTTGAAGGCAGGGTCCCCTTCATCTCTGCATCACCAGTACTTAGCACAGTACCAACACAGTGCCTGATTAATTGAAAGAATGTATGAGGTAAAATAGGAAAAGGATATAATTCCTATTGACAAATTGCTACAAATTAAGCTTAACTTCTGTCTAATGTAGTCATGTGTAATCTGATTATGGATGATAATTAGTATGCAAAGCTGATATTGATCAATGTTGTACTTTCTGATTAATTTAGATCCCTTCAGGTCAGTTTAAGGTGATGTCTATGAAAATTAAGGAGTTCTTAGCCTGGAATAGTTAGACAAAACCATTGATCACTGAGCAATGATTCCACGGAAATGTAATTAAATCTGAGGAGTTTTGCCAAGTAACCTGACATTTGTTATTGTTCTTTCATCTTCATCAATATAATGGTAAATCCCAATCTATAGATCATAGCCTTACGTCATTTGCTTTTATGCAAGTACATTCTCTAAATATTGTGGTTAGTCCTAGGCTTATAATATAGTCACTGACAACTAGTGAACTAACACAAACATGACACCATTTATAATCTGAATTTTTTAGCAGACACCTTAATCTTCTTTAGTTTCTGGTAGGGGACAAGTTAGATTCCAAGCATTTCTTTCTGCGAACAAATATCTTGAAGAAGCTAATCCAGGGGGACTCAAATCATTAAAACTCTAAAAAGAAATAACCAAAAATGAGGGCACTGGCTTGTAATAAAGCATGACCTGGTTACTCACCTGTGGCCAGCATCATCATGTCATTCTTTCCTGTGTCCTTCCTAGCATGGCTCACAGTTTGAATCTGCGTTTCCCAGGCTCCCTTGCCAGCTGGCTGGGTGCTATGTTCTACCAGTGGGGGATATTGTTAGGAACTCAAAAGGCTAGAAGTATATAAAGCTTTCTGCTTTGGGCCTCAGTGTTGTGGCCGTGTCCGGCAGTTCTTAGAGTTTTATGGAAGTCTCTGTAACAGGGGATGAGGTGAGGTTGCTCTGGACTCTAGTAGCCCGGAGAGAAAAAGCACCTTTTCAGCAGTTCCTACTCGGGTCCAGGTGGCACATATTAGATGATTCAGGAACTGGTTGCAGTGGTATCTCCAAAGTGGAGTAACAACAGGTGCAGGTTAGGACGCAGCAGCCTGGAAGTTTCAGCAGGGCCTGATTTTTGCCTTTTCTTTTCTGTTTTTCCTTTTAACGCTTCTGTAATAATATTTTCCCTGTATTAACTTCCCTGTGTTTGATATACCTAGAGTGAATGATGTTTTCATGAGCAAACACTGTCCTTTTAATTTTCTATTCATTAGACAAAAAAATTACCAAATACAAACATGTACTAATGTGGACAAGAACATATGTACCAGCATGACTACATTTTATGTTTGTTTCTGAGAATGAATCTTCAAACAAGCTTGAGCCATGCTCATACACCTTGCAAAAGCAAAACTCAGATACAATTGTTGTGTTTTGGGTTTCTCTCAATTTTTGTCACTGGACTGTGAGCTTTTAAAGAAATGAAACTGTGCCTTATTTAAATGTGTAATTCCAGAAATTAACTTGGTGGCACAATTACATCCTTTTTCCTTTCTAATATGTTCTCTGATTGTAGCCAGCGCTACATATAGACAGTAAGTAAATCTGCTCATATCATTTTCCTACTTAAAATCATTCAGTATCTCCCTACTGTCCTTAGGGTAAAAACCACATTCTTTAGTGTTATGTTTCAGGATCTTGTTGACCCTTGCTTTAAATTAAACTCTCCCATTCCACCTCCTGCCAGATTATTCAACCTTTGTCCCACCTGGGCTCAACAATTTACCATTCTGCCAAAGTCCCACACTGTGTCTCAGTCCTGGACATTATCATATAGATGACCCCTTATATCTGAAACTCTCTTCTCTCTTTTCATTCTTGTTTTTCTAAGCTAACTCCTATTTGTGTCAGTTTTCAGCTTTTATCACCTCTTTTCTGTCTTACTTCCCCAGGTCTTGCAGTTGGGCTTAGAAGTCTTTCTGTGTACTCCCAATGCTCTTTTCAGCACCATGTTAAAATAGCACTTAAGGCACTGTGTTGCAATGGCTTGTTGAATTGTGTTGCGGCATGCTTACTAGGACAACTTTTGTGCAGGGATAACAGGTAAATTCCTAAAGCTAAACAAAAGAGATACATCAGGATTCTAGAGATGAGAGATGTCTGTTTCCAAGCTTATCATGCTTTCCAAACGCTCCTGTAATCTTAACCAACATTCCCACCAAACCCTAACTAGCCTATAAATAAAGAAGAGTTAGAGACTCCAGAAGAATTGGTTGAAATAGGGAAGTCAGTGAGAGGTAGTATGACGTAGACCCAGAGGAAATATTTTGGTTTTTTATCTCACATTTGGGAGACAGAAAAAAGGGGTGGTCTTTCTCTATTTTACATGTCAACTTGGCTGAGTCACAGAGCCCAGGTATAAGGTTGAACATAACAATAGGTATTTCTGTGAGAATGATTTTGGATAAGATAAATATTTTTAAATTATTTTTTATTTTTTAAGTTGGAGTCTCACTCTGTCACCCAGGCTGGAGTGCAGCGGCACACTCACGGCCACCCCAGCTGCCTCAGCCTTCCAAGTAGCCAGAACTACAGGCACGCCCTACCATGCCTGGCTAATTTTTGATTTATTGTAGAGACAAGGTCTCGCCAAGTTGCCTGGGCTGATCGCGAACCCATTTGCTCAGGCAACCCACTCGCCTTGGCCTCCCAAAGTGCTAGGATTACAGGCTGAGCCACCAAGCCCAGTAGAGATGAAAATTTAAATCAATGAACTTTGAGCAAGCAGGTTGCTATTTATAATGTGAATGGGTCTTATCTAATCAGTAGTTGAAGGCCAGAATAAAATAAAAGACTGACCTCACCCATGCAGAAGGGAATTCTGCCAGCAGCCTGCTTTCACACTGGAACTGCCTCACCACCTCTCCCAGGTCTCCAACCTGCTGATCCACCCTGCAGATTTTTAACTTTCCAATCTCTGCCATTTCCAGTTTTTACTGTTTCTCTGAAGAAGCACGTCTAACGTCTCAAAGGAAGACATCCGAGCAGCCAAAAGACACATGAAGAAATATTCAGCCTCACTAATCATCAGGGAGATGCAAATCAAAACCACACTGAGATACCACCTAACTCCAGTCAGAATGGCAAGTATCAATAACTCAAAAGATAACAGTTGCTGGAGAGGATGTGGCGAAAAGGGAACACTTCTACACTGTTGGTGGGAGTGTAAACTAGTGCAACCTCTGTGGAAAACAGTGTGGCGATTCCTAAAAGCTCTGAATATCAACCTCCTATATAACCCCTGCAATCCCCCTACTGGGAATATACCCTGAAGAACTCAAATCACTCTATAAAAGAGATACCTGCACACGTATGCTTATCGCAGCATTGTTCACAATAGCAAGAACCTGGAAGCAACCATGCTGTCCATCAA
>CAUYQG010266661.1:0-35590 GCA_963574415.1 Tarsius wallacei
GGTACAAGCTTCTTTATAAGATTTAAAAGTATACTTGTAGAATTAGTATATACATATGGAGAGCTGCTTTTAGCTTTAGATGGTATAAATGATTATTTAGAGTTGCTGGAAATGGCCCAGCATGTGCCTTGGGCTGGGCTACATTCCTAAGGGCCCAGCACATACTTTGGACTGGGCTGCATTCCTTTAAACTGGTTTTACCTATAGTTAGTATAGGATTTTCTCTACTTATTATAGAAATTGAATTTATTTTACTCATAGAAAGTATTGTAGAATAGGTTATGCTACATCAGTGAATTATGTTAGTTCCAGCATGATCAATCATGATATTTTGGGGTTTAATAAGAATACAGCTAACTTTAGAAATTTCATCATTCCCATTTTCTACTATTGTGACTCTGGCCTTAATACAATTTACAGTTTATATTTGGGTTTTATTTTTAGAAGCTTTATTGCCGATGATCAGCTTTATGTATTAAGAATTATGAATTAGAAACTTTTATAGAAGTTAAAATAGATATAGGATTTTAGAGTAGCCATTTTGTTCAGAGATTGTTATCAGTTGTTCCAAGAAGATCCCAGCCTGTATTCTGGACTAGGCCACATTCTTTAGGAACTGGTTTGGGCTATAATTAAGAGTTTCTATAGCATAGATAGAATCAGCATAAAATACAAAGGAATTAGGATTTACATTAGTCATTAAATGTTGTGTATGCATAAGTTTTAAAAGTTATTGATCATTAGAATATTATGATATTAGAGTTGTTGTATTGCTTTTGAGGAATATTAACCAAGCGTGAGGGACAGTAAGATAATTTTGGGATTGCCCTTCCTCATGCTTGAGGAAGCACCTGGTGGGTGGGGGATGCCCCCCACCCACCTCGCCTTGTGTTCATGTAAATGTCTTGTGATTTAATTGGGATTGTCCTTCCTCAGACCTGAGGGTGGGGGACTCCCCTCATCCACCTGGCCTTGTGTTCACGTGAAAGTCTTGTGATTTAACCAGTGAAAATTAAGGATAAAAGGAGCATGAAAACCTCCATTAAACGGCTTCTGCTCAATCCGTTTGAACAGTGGTCCATTCTTTTTCTTTCTCTTTCTTTCTCTCTATATCTATCTCTTCTGCAGAATCGGCTACTGCACTAGACAGGAGTCCAGTCTCTTCCTACAGAATCGGCTTCTGCACTAGACAGGAGTCCAGTCTCTGTTCCTCCAGAACAATCGCCGACACCACCACACCTTCCAGGGACACTCTAAATCTCTTCACAGGGGCTGGGCCCCCGCAGATTCTGGCAGAAATTCCTATTAAGAATATATCCCAAGAATTGTATTAATTCAGAATAAAAGAAAACAGAACATTTTCTGTAGGATAAGTAGCAGTCTCAGTAGGATATAGCCAAACTAGGCATATCCTTGAAAGAAACTGAGAATAGATTTGGGAGCTGTTTATATTAATCTTCTCTCCAGCTGTAGATTTGAAAGAGAGATTTAATAATTATCCAAGAATGTATTAATTGGACCAGGGACAATCCACAAACTCTATCTATTGACAAATAAAATCTGAAAAGATTTAGGTTCAAAGAAACAACATCCAAAAACGTATAAGAGAATACTTTTGAAATCCCAAGATACAACCTATTGTAAGGTTTGGAAAATGAGTAGACGTTCTCAATAGAATGTGAAACAGGGACAGAAAATCATAGAGGGAAAACATGATGCATTAAAAGGATGCTACCTTATAAAAAGAGAAATGACTAAGTAAGGGTTTCCAAAAAAATGCATAGTTAAAATTCACTGCACCATCAAAGAACCAGAAAAACATATTAAAGCAGTGTATAAACTTCCAAAGCGCTCCCAGAATGTAGAGGGAAAGAACAAAGATAAGAAAATTATGATAGAGAAGAAGAAAGACATGGAATACAAAGAATATACAAATAATAGATTTAATCAATATACACATAATTGATTTAGCTGCAAGAAAACTAAAAACCCAGTAAAATCAGAATAAGCAATAAAACAATAATTTCCTGAACTAAAAAAATATCTGAATGTGTGTTCAGAGAGCTCACTATAGTCAAGAAAAAAATCAGGAAAAAGAAATATGCATTTATATATAGTAATTTTTGAGATGCAACCATAAATTAAACATTTTCTTTTCGTTTAGAATACAGGAAATGAATAAACAAACAAGCAACAGAATCTTACCCTCAAAACAGGAATTAAAATTAGAGTATACTCAGACTGTTTATGCAAACATAAATACCAGAATAATAAGTAATATTCAATAATAATAATAATACTTATAACTTAATTGAATCTCTGCTGCATGCAACATGCTTATGTATTGTATCTCCTTACTTCAAACAATAGCCTATGAGGTAGGTAACATATCCCCATTTGGATAAACTGAAAGATTATATTATTGATAAAACGAAGCAAAGTCCTGAATGAGGTATGAAAGAGCAGAATTTGAAGAATTCTCTTAGAAAAGAATGAACAAGCCGGGCTCGGTAGCTCAGCCTGTAATCCCGCGCTTTGGGAGGCTGAGGTGAATGGATTGCTTGAGCCTGTGGGTTTGAGACCCACCTGGGCAACTTGGCGAGACCTCATCTCTACAATAAATCAAAGACTAGCCGGGCATGGTAGCGCGCACCTGTAGTTCCAGCTACTTGGAAGGTTAAGGTGGAAGGATCGCCAAAGCCCAGCAGGTCGAGGCTGCAGTGACCGGGAGCAGCCACTGCACTCCAGTCTGGGCGACAGAGTGAGACTCCAACTCAAAAAAAAGAAAAGAAAAGAAAAGAATGAACACCCTGAACCTGGATGGTGATGATTACAGAGATTGATGACTTTGTAAAGATAAGTTGAGGCAATTTTCTCCTGACACCTCTGTTTTCTCTGAGATGTTAGAGATAAAGGCCATATGTTGAAACTGCATGAAACAGAGTGTTTGAGAAGATTTTTAAAAAGCTCATACACTATTTTATAAATTTAAAGTTATACATGTAATGTATATGCAAGTTATAATGCAAAAAAAATAAGAAAGTGAATGCCAGCAATTATATGTTCAGTCCTCATCTTAGGCAGTGTCTACTACAGATGCAATAAAGGGTTACAAGAGTAATAGAGAGCAAGGGAAAAGAAAGATAACAGGACAAGGGGATAATTGTCAAGCAGCCCAGTAGGTCTGGCTGTGAATTGTTATAATAAATTTGTAGTGGCACAGATCTTCATGGTTGTCAGATTTTGTTACATTCCACCAGTAGATCAAGTATAGTAGGAAAGAAGCCAGCTTATAGGACTGCAGCAGAATAAGAAGACTAGGAAGTTAAGTACGTGAGAGAGTACTTCAGATGATTTTCCATAGATCTGCATTCAATAAAAAGAAAAGTTTGGCTGAGAAACTCCAGGACAATAGAGATTCAACAGACTAAATATTGGTTCAACAATAAAGTCAAAGGGTAGGGTTTAGTGGAAAGGAGAGTAAGGCAGGAGAATGGTAGGAGTTTTTGATTGAGGATAGAATATTGAAGACTAATATTTTACAGGTGGAATAGTTCTGAATGTTGACCAAAATCCCAGGTGTGCTCATATACGTGTGTTTCTGACATAAAATGCAAGTAGAGTTCAGTAATTTTGAAGGCAAGAAATTGTGAAATTTCAGTGTTGGATGCATCTTTCATATGCAGGCCGAAATCATCCTGTACGATCACAAAGTTGTGTTTGAGTGAAGGACTTTAAACCAGATGACTACATTCTCAGTGATTCTAATGTCCAAGAGACTCAAATTGCTGTCACTTTTAGACAGATACCATGGCCTCACTGGGTGTCAAGAGTCTTGGAGAAGAAGAGTTTAACACAAGTATGACTCCTTTTGAAGTTTTTGTAGACGTTAGGAAGGCTTTATTCCATTACATGGGTGAGGGATGGTAGAGAGATAAAGAATAGTCTGGTTTCAGAAAGTTGAAACATAAAGTACAGAAAGATGATACCATGAGAGGGAAGTAAAAATAGAAAGATACTAGAGACAGGTGATCAGAAAAATCTATACTTTTAATAAGGTCCTAGTATTTTAGGAGCAAGAGTCATGAGTGTGATTGACACAATAAAGTGGTTGCAAATTTGCTTTGGTGCTGGAATTGGATGAAATGTGCGGTGATGCTGTTGTGACCTTCCTGCTGAACTTGTCCCTTTTACATCAGTTTTGGATAGTGATTTTCCCAATGGAAACCAAAGACATGGGGAATTCTTAATTGTACATATGAAAGTAGTTTTAAGTGCTTTCATCCCACAGTGCTAAGATATTGGGTCAAGGGGTCAAGAAGTTTCCAGAAACAGACAATAATGACAGACACTCAGGAAAACCCATGATTTACAAAGCCACCATGTTGGAAGCAGCCCTTGAAGTATCTAGAACCTCAGGCAGGTCCTTCTCCACAACACTGTTAGAAAGGGGAGTCTATTTAACCTCATGGGAGAAAATCTAAACTGGCTATTTTCAAAAGAAAATAAATTGAGTAGATAGATCACCATTGCTCAGGCTGTAGTGCAGTGGCATGCTCACAGTCACCACTGCCTCGACCTGCTGGGGTCAGATGATCCTCCCACCTCAGCCTTCCAAGTAACTGGAACCACAAGCGCTGGCCACTATCCCTGACTAATTTTTTGATTTATTGTAGAGAGGAGGTCTCACCAAGTTGCTCAGGCTGGTCTCGAACCCTGGACTCAAGCAATTCTCTTGCCTCCACCTCCCAAAGTGCTGGAATTATAGGCATATGCCACCACACCCAGTTAATTTTTTTGATTTATTGTAGAGACAAAGTCTTGCCAAGTTGCCCAAGCTAGTCTTGAACCCCTGGGCTTGGGCAATCCTCTCGCCTCTACCTTGTATTGCTAAACCCAGGACTGCTTTTTAGGTGCAAAGAGACTCCTTGGAATTTCCAGTCCTTGTCTCTGTGATAGGCTAGGACAAGAGTCAGGCCACACATCTTTTACCTCTTGGCCATTTCCAGTCAAGTCAGAGTAGGAAGAGGAGCAGGTCACCAGCCTTTGTTCCTCCTAAAAAGAAATATAGAATCATGCCATTTTTTTCCCTTTGAACATATAGAGATTTGTATGCATAAACGCAAGGCACTATTATTATATTAGACCAATATAAAGATTCAACAGATCACCATACACTCACATTTGCACAATCCACTATTATTGTATGCATAAATGCAAGGCACTATTATATTAAACCAATATAAAGATTCATCAGATCACCACACACTCACATTTGCATGACCCAATAAATAAAAAATCTTGTGAGAGACAAGTGGATTGTGCCATAGGCAAATTTCTGTGATTGAATGAAATGCTACACAATGAATATATTGATGTTGTGTGTGTGACATAGAAAGAAAAATTCAGAATATGCTGAAATGTTAAAAAAAATATAAGTTTTTTTGTTTTTTTGGTCAGAGTTTCACTCTGTTGCCCAGATGGAGTGCAGTGGCATACTCATGGACACCACAGCCCTAACCCGCTGGACTCAAGCGATCCTTCCACCTCAGCCTTCCAAATAGCTGGAACTATAGGCACACGCCACCACAGCTGGCTAATTTTTTTATTTATTGTAAAATTAAGGTCTCACCAAGTTGCCCAGGCTGGTCTTGAACCCCTAGGCTCAGATAATCCCCTCATTTCCGCCTCCCAAAATGCTGGGATTACAGGCATGAGCCTCTGCACCCAGCTCTAAGATTATTTTTGAAAAGACATTTGTTTGGGTTTAAAGTTTGCTTGTCTGCTTATTCATTCATTTTTGTAAGCAATACTTTTACAGAATCACTTGAATGAAGTCACTTGCTGCAAAATTTACATTTCCCTCCTCTGAGATAATTTAATTGACAAATTATTATCCTAGTGTTATATTTTTGAACCAGAAGAGGAACAAAAAAGAAACACATGTTAATGTCATAACAAAGGAAACTCAGCAGCTGAGCAGAACCTTGTTCCTTGGCTCTCAAGGTGGAAGAGAGGATAGGGAGGCTGCATTTGAACACAACAGCCAGCTAAGTAAAAACATAGCTGAGAAAACATGACAGCTCTCTCAGAGAAGAGGGCTATCATCAAGAAGTTGAATTTACAAAATGAAAAGCAATCAAAGTGACGCTAAAATTGGGGTAAACACAAGAATTGGAGAAAAGCAATAAAGAGTAGAGACTAATTAAAGAATATTGAGAGTTACAACCTGAGTATAAATATTTAAAAACAGAATTACTACAATTAGGTTCAAATCAGTTTCTTGACTCATTTCTAAGGCAGAACTTAGAACATCTTGGTACAGAAGAGAGAGAAATACACATGCAAATAGTAGCACTACACAGGGAATATGTTGCTGGTATCTGCACATTTACAGATATAATTGATTGGACAGCAGTGATTTGAGAGGAATTGGAGTTTCCGGAAACAGTTCTGATTTTAAATATTTTGTTTCACTGATGCATTGTTTAACTGACCTATGAGTCAAGATTTTATCAGAAAAAAAATCTGCTGTAATAACTGAGAGCGAAAATATTATCACTCATAAGCGGACACTGAGCATTTACCATGAACTCTAAAAAAAGGGATTAACAGTAGCGAGATACTACTGTGGTGGGGGCGAGGACACAACATCAATAAGAGCACCTGATCTCAAACTAGGCAAAGTGGGGACCAACGGGAGGTCCTAACTTTACTTGTATGATGTCCACTTGTAACCCACCTCTTAAAAAAAAGACAATAATTTGTGTTACTTTTTAGAAAAGAATATTAGAAGACAATTGAAGAAACAGAGGATTAGATTGCTTGATGCTCACTCAGCTTGCTGGGTAACATGTTAACAAAACACTATGGGATCTGAGGAGAAAAAAGGGAGAGATTTAGTTCCTATAAAAAACCATCTGCAGATTGGGAGATGCAGTTTCTCATGCAAAACTAAAAATGTGCTTTAAGGTGGAAGTGGAGCGTTAGAGATTATAAAAACAAAAACTTCAGGGCAGGTGATGGGAGTCAGGGGATTGAGAAACAGACTCTTGGTTGCATGACCTTTAAGCCTCAAATAACCAACCTTTCTTTCTTTTTTCTTTTTTTTTTTTTTTGAGTTGGAGTCTAAATCTGTCGCTTAGGCTGGAGTTCAGTGGCACGCTCACGACCACCACAACCTCAACCTGCTAGACTCAGGAAATCCTTCCACCTCAGCCTTCCAAGAAGCTGGAACTACAGGCATGCACTACCACACCTGCCTAATTTTTCTTGATTTATTGTAGAGATGAGGTTTTGCCAAGTTGTCCAGGCTGGTCTTGAAGTCCTGGGTTCAGGCAATCCTCTCACCTCTGCCTCTCAAGTGCTGGGATTACAGGCACAAGCCACCACTCCCGGCCTCACCAAACTTTCTTTATTGGTTTGGTCCAGGTGGTTGGTTGGGTGGTATCAGGTGGTCTCTTGGTGATCAGTTGGGAAATTTCCAATTGCAATTGTTTTCAGGAACTGTTCTTGGACTTGGTTGTAGAGAAACAGGTTTTATAATGCTTTCTAAGGACACAGAGAATGTAACCACTCCCTCACCCTGTCATGGCCCCTTGGGTTTGCTTTTACTTTTGAGCCACAGGGAGTCCATCTTGTCTGTTAACAGGGAGGCGTAATTTGATGTAGCATAGTTCTATTTGCCATTTACCATTGCCTTTTTTTTTTTTGAGTTGGAGCTTCACTCTGTTGCCCAGGCTAGAGTGTAATGACAAGCTTACGGCCACCTCAGTCTCGACCTGCTGGACTCAGGTGATCCTTCTGCCTCAGTCTTCCAAGTAGCTGGAACCACAGGCATGCACCACCATGGCTAATTTTTTGATTTATTGTGGAGATGAAGTCTTGCCAAGTTGCTCAGGCTGGTCTCGAACTGTGGACTCAGGCAATCCTCTCACCTCGGCCTCCCAAAGTGCTGGGATTATAGGCATGAGCCACCACACCCAGCCTACCATTGCCATTTTAAAATGTCTTGAAAAGTTGTTATTAAAGTGATGCAAGAAATTAGAAAATATATACAGGTGGTTCAGTTGGGTAAATTGACTACTTTTTAAATAATTGGCTGGCTTTCATTAATTCACTGAATATCGTCACAATAGGAATTTGCAATAAAAATATTGACATAATGGTTTAAATTAACGTCTTCACTAAATCTGATAACTCTAGATATGTGATAAGAGAAGAACTGGTTGGAAAAGATTGGGTTGCTTCAGTTTTCTTTTGATCAGCAAGGTTAGCATTTAGTGAAAAATCTTGACTACCAGCAGCCTATTTCATTGCGAAAGAGACTTAAGGTCACAGTATCTATTGCAAAGCTCATAAAAATCACCCAGCTGCATTTTATAGGACCATCTTAATAAAGAACAGAAGATCAAACAGAGTGGCATGTTTTCGTCAGATTTTTCTATATTTTCTTAAAATTGATCATTGAGTAGTTATTAATATTTTGTATTATGAAGTCCTTCTTTGAGCCCATCCCTGAACTTGGGGGCTCTTTTGTGTGTGTGTGTCAGATTCTCACTCTGTCACCCAGCCTGGAGAGCAGTGGCATGTTCATTGCCACTGCAGCGTCAACCTGCTGGGCTCAGTCTTCCAAGTAGCTGAATCACAGGTGTGCACCACCATGCCCAGTTAAATTTTTGATTTATTGTAGAGATGAGGTCTTGACAAGTTGCTCAGGCTGGTCTCGAACCCCTGGGTTCAGGCAATCCTCTTGCCTTGGCCTCCCAATGTACTAGGATTACTGGTGTGAGCCACTGAGCCTGGCCTAAATCGGGGGTTCTAAATGACAGGCTAAGAGTTTTTATTGTAGAATGATATTTAGGCTATTACCTTTTTGTGCTTATAAATAATGAAAACTCACTGTTAATTCCTCTTTGCCTCTCTCCTGCTGTTCCCAGCAAAAGATTTATTATTCTTTTTTTTAAAACATATTCTTTATTTTAAAATTGTGAGGTACAGTTAAGTGTTAGGTAAACAAATATGCATCGTTCAGGCACCCTTGCTGATAAGGGGTCTCCCCGTCCCCAGACAGGTATTGACTGCTGTTAATCCCACCTCGCTTCCCCTCTCTACCCCGCCCCATAGTTTCCCACCACTGTTAATCCTTTTCTTATAGTATTATGATAGATGTTCAAGGTACACTTATGAGTGAGAACTTGTAATACCCAGATCTTTGTTTCTGTGAGATATCACTCAGTATTATAGACTCTAGTTCAATCCAGGTTGCTGCGAAATTCATGATTTTGGTCTTTTTTATGGCTGTGTAGTATTCCATCGTGTATATGTACCACATTTTTTTAATCCAGCCCTCTTTTGATGGACAGCATGGTTGGTTCCATGATCTTGCTATTGTGAACAACGCTGCGATAAACATACGTGTGCAGGTATCTTTTTTATAGAGTGATTTGAGCGGCCAACAGACATATGAAGAAATGTTCAACCTCAGTAATCATCAAGGAGACGCAAATAAAAACTACACTGAGATACCACCTAACTCCAGTCAGAATGGCCATTATCAATAACTCAAAAAATAACAGATGCTGGAGAGGATGTGGTGAAAAGGGAACACTCCTACACTGTTGGTGGGAGTGTAAACTAGTGCAACCTCTGTGGAAAGCAGTGTGGCGATTCCTAAAAGCTCTAAATATGAACCTCCCATATGACCCCGCAATCCCCCTACTGGGAATATACCCTGAAGAACTCAAATCACTCTATAAAAAAGATACCTGCACACGTATGTTTATCGCAGCATTGTTCACATTAGCAAGAACCTGGAACCAACCATGCTATTCTTATTAAATTCTAAAGCACCCAATAAATATGTCCAGGCATCTGAGAGATTTTAATGTTTGAGAATTCTCAAATAGTAACCATAGGTCTTAGCTCTTCTTTAAGTTCCACTAAGTTGAACTAGTTTCTGATTTGTTTCAGATTCATTCTTCAGAAACGCACACAGGCATTTCCATTCTGTGGAATCTAATCCATGGTTAACATCTGGTAGCACAATCCTGAGATGAACAATCTTGGATTTACACTCAGATTCTCAGGTACAAGATACACTAGCACAATTACTATTTACTTTAGCATGAATTTTAGCTTTTGAAGCAAGAAAGTCCAAATGGGTTAATTTGGGTTAAAGCTGCTTTATTAAGGTATAGTTGACATATAATGAACTCACATATAAAAGTGTGAAATTTGATTTTTTTCTCATATGTATGTACCTGTGAAACCATAACCACAATCAGAAGAATAAACATATTCATTGTCTCCAAAAGTGTTCTCATGTCCCCTTGTAATGCATCCTTCTACCCCAACCAGTGCCATCCCCAGGCAATCACTAATTTGATTTCTATCATCATCGATTACTAATATTTTGCAGAATGTTTAGTAAATGAAATTATAATGTATGCATTCTATTTTGTTTGATTTCTGTCACTCAGCAAAATTATTTTAGAATTCACTCACGTTTTAATGTGTATCGGTAGTTCACTTCTTTTTACTTATTATGTGGTATTCATTATGGATCTACCACAGTGGATTTATCCATTCACCTGTCAGTTGAATATTTGGGCTGTTTCCAGTTTGGGCTATTACAAATAAAGCCATTTGGAACATTCCTTTACAAGTTTTTTTGTGTACATATGCCTTAGTTTGCCATGGGGTAAATATTGTGGAGTACAATGACTAGATAATCTGGTAAGTGTATATTTAACTTTTTAAATAACTGCCAAACGGTGTTCCAAAGTGCTGGTACCATGGAATATTTCCAACATCAGTGTGTGTCCTGGTAGCTTCACATGTATGCTAACACTTAGTGTGATCAGTCTTTTTCATTTCACATAATCTAGTAGATGTTTTGTAGTATGTCAGTGTTTCAATTTGTATTTCCCTAATGAGTAATGATGTTGAACTCTTCATATGTTTTTCATCTGTACATCTTTTTGGTGGGTGTCTTTTTGAGGCTTTGTCATTTAAAAAAAAATTAGGGTTGTTTATTTTTCCCTTGAATTTTCAGAGTTATTTATATAATCTGACTACAAATTGAATTTTATATATGTGATTATTAAATATTTTTGCCCCGACTGTTCTTGTTTTTTCATTCTTTCAACACTGTTTTCTAAAGAGCAAAACTTTTAATTTTGAGAATGTCAGATTCATCAGTTTTTAAAGAAATGTGATGTATTCATGACATTTTTACTTAACCAAAAGTTACAAAGATTTTCTTCTATGGTTCCAAAATGTTTCTAGTTTTAGGTTTTATATTCAGTCTGTGATTCATTTTAAGTTAACTTTTGTGGGGGGTTTTTTTTGTTTTGTTTTTTTGAGTTGGAGTCACACTCTGTTGCCCAGGCTGGAGTGCAGTGGTATGCTCATGGCCACTACAGCCTTGACCTGCTGGGCTCAGGCGATTATTCTGCCTCAGCCTTCCAGATACCTGGAACTATAGGCACATGCCACTACGGCTGGCTAATTTTTTTTTTTTTTTTTTTTTAGTTGGAGTCTCACTCCGATGCCCAAGCTGGAGTGCAGTGGCACACTCACGGCCTCCAGTGTCGACCTGCTGGACTCCTGTGATCCTTCTACCTCAGCCTTCCAAGCAACCAGAACTACAGGTGCGCGCTACCACGCCCAGTTAATTTTTGATTTATTGTAGAGACAGGTCTTGCCAAGTTGCCCGAGCTGGTCTCAAACCCATGGGCACAGGCAATCCACTTGCCTCAGCCTCCCAAAGTGCTGGGATTACAGACTGAGCCACTGAGACTGGCCTAATTTTTTGATTTATTGTAGAAATGAGGTCTCGCCATGTTGCCCAGGCTGGTCTCGAACCCCTGGACTCAAGCAATCCTCTTGCCTCCACCTCCCAAAGTACTGTGATTGCAGGAGTGATCCACCATGCCTAGCTTAAGTTAACTTTTGAATATAATGAAAGGTATAGAACAAACTTAATTTATTTTGCATATATGTGGATGGATATATATATAATGCATATAATGTATGTATGTACTTATCTCCAATTGTTCCAGTTACCACTTGTTGAAACTGCTCTTCTTTATCCATTGAACTGCCTTTGAAATTTCATCAAAATTCAATTAGCCATATGGGTATGGATCTGTTTATGGGCTCTATCATATTCCTTTGATCTATCCTGATGCAAGCAACATACTCTCCTGATTACTGTTACTTTGTAATAAATATTGAAATCAGTTATTATGTTTTCCTAGCTTTGTACCTCTTTACTAGAGTTACTGTGGTTATTCTAGACTCTTTGCACCTTCAGATGAATATTAGAATTTGTTTATGAAATTAAAAAAAAAAAGCCTGCAAGGATTATAATTTGAATTGTGTTGACTAATGTTGTTTTGGGGAAAGTTAATATCTTAACAATAGTGAGTCTCAATTTATGAACATTGTGTATATCTCTGTGTATCTAGATCTTCTTTAATTTATCTCAGTACTTTACAGTTTTGAGTATACAGGTCTTCTACATTTTTGGTCAGTTTTATCCCTATGTACTTTTTATTTTTGATCTTATTTTTGAAAAGTATTGTTTCTTTTTAAATTTCAATTTCCAATTGCTAGTATATATGAATACAATTTTTGTATATTGAACTTGTATTCTCTAAGCCTACTACATCAACTCTTAATTATGACAGCTTTTTTTGTAGCTTCCATAAGATTTTCTACATAGGCAATTATATTAAATCCAAAGAGAGCTTAACTTACCTCTTTCCAATCTGAATTTCTTTTATTTCTATTTTGTGTAATATTGCAATAGTTAGAAGCTCTGATACAATTTTGAATAAAAGTAAAAAAGAGCTGACATCTTCATCTTGCTTTTGATCTTAGAGGAAAATCATCCAGTATTTCACCATAAGAATGATGTGGTTTTAGGTTTTTCATAAATGTCTTTGGTGGTTGTATAATGTCCCTCCCCTACCTCCCAAAAGATGTCTATGTCCCAATTCCTGGAATCTATGAATATGTTACCTTACATGGCAAAGGGAACTTTGCAGCTGTGATTAAGGAATTTGAGTTGGGAAGGTTATAATGAATTATCAAGGTGGGCCCAGTGTAATCACACAGGTCTTTATAAGAATGAAGCAGGAGGGTTGTTAAGAGAAGGAGATATGATGATATAAGCAAGAAGTTGTGTTGAGAGACTATAGCCAAAGAGTTAGGAAAGCCTGGAAACCTGGAAAAAAGTAAGAAAATGGATTTTTCTTTGAAACAGCTCGAAAGAACCCAGCCCTGCCAACCTATTTTAAACTTCTAAACTTGAGAACTGCAAGAGAATAAATTTGTGTTGTTCTAAGCCACTAAATTTATATTATTTGTTATAGTAGCAGAAAAAACTAGTATGATGCCTTTTATTAGGTTGAGAAAGTTCCCTTTTATATCTAGTTTTCAGACAGGTTTTGTAGACATTGCTGTGAGATTTTATCAAATGTTTTGTCTGCATCTACTGAGCTATGGTTTTAGTTTAAACATTTTTGCTAATATAGTGAAGTATATTGATTAATTTCCAATGTTAAACCAACCATATATTGACAGGATTAATTCTATTTGGTCATGGACTATTCAGAATTGTCTTTAGTTTCTAATATTTGGGAATTTTCCAAATATATTTCTGTAATTGATTTCAAAATAAATATAATTGTGATCAGAGCACATACTTTGCATGACTTTAGTAATTTTTTAACTTAATGAGACCTCTTTTAGGGCTTAGAATAAGATTTATCTTCCATGTGTACTTAAAAAGAGGACATATTATGCTTTTGTTGGCTGCAGTGTCATGTTGCTTGATAATGTTATTCAAGTTTTCTATATCCTTGGTAATTTTCTCTCCACTTGTTTAATCCATTATTGAGAAAGAGGTGTTAAAATTATAGAAATTTATTGTCTCACAATCCTGGAGGCCAGAAGTCCTAAATTAAGGTGTCAGAAGGGCCATACTCCCTCTTAATGTGTTAGAAGAAATTGTCCCATGCTTCTTTCCTCAATTTTAGCAGCTTCATGAATTTCTTGACTTATAGACATATCACTTCAATCCCATCTTCCGATGGCCTTTTCACTGTTATTTCCATATCACCTTTCCTCTGTGTGTCTCTATATCAAAAGTTTCCCTTTAAAAAAAGAGACCAGTCATATTGGAGTGGGTCCACCCCAAACCTCATTTTAACTTGATTACCTGTCTAAAGATCCGATTTCCAAATAAGATCAAATTTTGAGGTACTGAGTGTTGGGACTTCAATATACAGTAACCACTCAATATCTGTGGTTTCATGACCTTATCATTTTACACCATGTTGGATGGTAGGGAACCAAACTAAGTCCAATCTGTAGCACAATTTTTAGTTAATTTTGGCAGGCTTGATGCTCTAATCATAAAAACTGTGGAAAACAGTAACCAAGTGGAAATAATGACCAAAGGCAGAAAATAAATAATTTGTCATAGATTCATTACCTGATAGTTTCAGTACTCACACATGTCTTTATGCTCAAGATTATACCTGGCAAAAACAGATTTATGGGCCAGGCTCGGTGACTCAGCCTATAATCCCAGCACTTTGGGAGGCCAAGGCAAGTGGATTGCCTGAACCCGCAGGTTCAAGACCATTCTGGGCAACTTGATTAATTTCCACCATTAAACTCGTGTCTACAATGAATAAAAAATTAGCCAGGCTTGGTAGCATGCACCTGTAGTTCCGTACTTGGAAGGCTGAGGCTGGATGATTGCTGGAGCCCAACAGGTCGATGCTGGGGTGGTGGTAAGTGTGACACAGCACTCCAGACTGGATGACAGAGTGAGACTCCAATTTAAAAAAAAATAGATTTATGACTGAATGAAAGGTATAAGCATTCCAAGCCTAATGTCCCCCCCTCCCCCAATTTATTGAAAGCAGGACATTTCTTTTTCTAAATCCAGCAGAAAGTGAACAAAATGATATGGTATCACTGAATTAATAGCATCTGAAAAGAACATTGAAATTTTTTAACAGATAAATTTGCCTAACTTTTATGATCAGCTTGAACAAATTTTACTTTAAACCTTTTAGTAATATTGGGCAATGGCCCAATTTCTGGATTAAAATTCTAGCTCATCATTTTATAAGGTTTTATCTAAAGAAGCAATAGCCACTGTTGGCAAAGACTCATGCTCCTTGCAAAGAAGTGCTTTGATCAACAATAATGTCAAAGAGGATATCAGTTTTCCTTTTCTAAATTCAATACAATCACAGCCTCCTCAAAGTAATAAAAATAAAGCATAATGCTTGGGTTTGTACATTGAAGCTGTTGTGTTTGAATGCTGAGAGTAACCAGAATGCCGTTGAGAGAAAATTTAAGTTAATAAATCACTGACTTCTATTCCAAGTATAAACTCCTTCCTAAATGAAAAAGAGAAATGTCTGAGCTTGAGTAGCTTTCTTTTTTTTTTTTTTAAGATTAATCTTTCTTGTATCAGTTTTGACTTCAAGGCATCAATCTACTTTAGTGCCAGCTATCTGTCAGCTTTCAATTAATTATATATCTTGACTTTCTCCAGAAGATGAAAAAACCGATGAAAAGTCATGGTCTCTGCTCTTTACAAGTTTTTGGTTCAGTTGAGGCCTGGATACTTAAATTACTATGTAGTAAGTACTCTTATGAAAATATATTTCATGAACTATGTAAATGAAGGTTAGAATCATAATGTTGAGTGAAAAAACAAACCCCAGAAGACCACTTAAACTATGACAATAATTTTATGAACTAAAATATGCAACACCAAATATTTAGGGATACCTACTGAAACACACAAAAAAATGATGCTGATGATAATGATGAAAACTTTAGGAAATAATTAAAAAGTCGGGATAATGGTTACTACTAAGGTTGAACCCAAAGTGGAAGATCTCAGGGTGGAACACCAGCTGGATGTAGCAGTACTGGTATGATAACTTAAATTGGGTAGTAGGGTGAAGTGTGTTTATTTTATTAGTATAACTCATAGCTTGAATATGTGTTTTGTGTGTCTAATTGTTTTACTTTTTACTGAAAAAAATTTCAATCGTACACAAAGGGAATCCTATATAGAGAAGACAGTCTAGTTAGAGGTAAAGTGATGAGAAGTAGAATATGTGGTGAAGATCAAAAGAAGTTTCATATTGCTAGAGAAGAAAGGAATGGGTGTTAAGAGGTGAGCATGAGCTAAATCAGGGGGATTTTATCCTGGGAATACACAAACACCTTCTATTTGTTTTCACATCTTCAGTTTTCATATTTACTCTTTCTAACGTTGATTGACCTGCATTCAAATCATTCGTGTTAGTTTTTATCTCCTACCTCCCTTCATAATCACACTTATCCCACTGAAGGGGAGAAAAACAAAAGAAGGGAAGAAAGAAATAATGGCAGGGGTCAGTTGAGTACTACTTAACTCCAAACTCATCCTTCACTGCCCTGCTTGTGGTATTGGAACAAAATTCTTTTTTTTTTTTTTTTTTGAGTTGGAGTCTCACTCTGTAGCCCAGGCTGGAATGCAGGGGCATGCTCAGGCCACTGCAGCCTACAGCCTAGACATGCTGGGCTCAGGTGATCCTTCTGCCTCAGCCTTCCAAGTAGCTGGAACTACAAGCACGTACCACCCACCCAGCTAATTTTTTTATTTTATTGTAGAGATGAGGTCTCACCAAGTTGTTCAGGCTGGTCTTGAACCCATGGGCTCAGGCAATCCTCTCACCTCAGCCTCCCAAAGTGCTGGGATTATAGGCATGAGCCACCATGCCCGGCTCCCTTTTTAAAAAAATGTTTTTATTTTAATTTAATTTATTTTTTAGAGTTGGGATCTTGCTGTTTTGCCTAGGCTGGAGTGCAGTGGTGCAATCATAGCTCATTGCGGCCTCAAAGTCCTGTGCTCAAGTGATCCTTTAGTCTCAGTCTCCTGAATTGCTGGAACTACAGGCATGAGCCACCATTCCCAGAAGAGCTGAATCTTATAAACATTTTTCCTTTGTGAGGAGTAACACCACAGAAGAACCTTCTTCTCTAGACTTAGGTGTGCCTATTCGCAGCTTGCTACTGCAGTGTATAACAGCCAGCAGCACACTGCACACAGTGATGTTCACCTTCGAGCATGCCAGTTCTAGCTTGTATTTCCTTCTCTGCCAACCTTGGCCTACCAGCTCTGAACCAGGGAAACCCTGCCAGCTTCTCCACATACAGTAGGCTGCAACCACACCTTCTTCAGCGAGCTCTGAATCCCAGCTTTGGGGACAAAGGTCTCTTTTCAAGTTTATTCTTTCCTTTGGTATTCTCCCACAGCCATGGTATTCTTTACATTCATTTCTTTTCAATAACTAATTCCCTGTAATTGTTAATATTCCTTTTTTTTTTTTTTTTTTTTTGACTTGGGTCACTCTAGGCTAGATTGGAGTGGGCAGTGGCATGATCATGGCTTATTGTAGCCTCACGCTCCTGGGCTCAGGGAATCCTCTTTCTTCAGCTTCTAGAGTAGCTGAGATTCCAGGTGCACATCACCACATCTGGCTAATTTTTAAACATTTATTTTTTGTATTTTAAAGATGTAGGGTACAATTTAGGGTTAGGTATACAAATGCTCATTGTGTAGGTAAAGTTTGGGTCTCACTTTGGTCCCCACTTCACCTGGCTTATGATCAGGTACTCTTATTGATGAGATGTGCCACCCCTCCCTCCCCTGGCAGTTTCCCACTACTGCCAATCCCCTTCTTATAGTATTATGATAATTGTTCAGGGTCCACTTATGAGTGAGAGCATGTGGTACTCAGTTCTTTGTTCTGTGATAGATCACTCAGTATTACAGAATCTAAGTCCATCCAAGTAACTGTGAAGTTCATAAGTTTGTCCTTCTTTATGGCTGCATAGTATTCCATCATGTATATGTACCACTTTTTAAAAAATCTGGTCCTCTTTTAATGGGTGGCATGGTTGGTTTCGTGTTTTTGCTATTGTAAATAATGCTGCAATAAACATGCATGCGCAGATATCTTTTTCATAGAGTGATTTGAGTTCCTCCAGGTATATCCCCAGAAAAGGGATTTCTAGGTCGTATAGAAGGTCGATTTTTAGATCTTTTAGGAATCTCCAGCACTGTTTTCCACAGAGGCTGTACTAATTTGCACTCCCATCAACAGTGTAGAAGAATTCCCTTTTCCCCACATCCTCTCCAACATCTGTTGGTTTTTGAGTTATTGACGATGGCGTTAGGTGGTGTCTCAGTGTGGTTTTAATTTGCATTTCTTTGATGGTGAGTAAGGCTGAGAGCTTTCATGTATCTGTTGGGTACTCATATGTCTTCTTTTGTGAAGTGTCTATTCATATCTTTTGCCCACTTTGTAATAGGGCTGTTTTTTTTTTTTTCTTTTTGGCACATTTGAGTTCCTTGTAGGTCCTGGGTGTTAGGCCTATGTCAGATATACAGTTGGCAAATATTTTTTCCCACTCTGGGTTGTCTCTCGACTCTCTTGATGACTTCTTTTGCTTTGCAGAAGCTTTTCAGTTTAATGAGGCCTCACTTGTTTATCTTATCTCTTATGGCACGGGCATTTGGGGTTTAGAAAAGAAGCTCAAAAATTTTTTTTAATTTTTTTGTAGAGGTGAGGTCTTACTATGCTGCCCAGACTGGTCTCAAACTCCTAGGCTCAAGCATTCCTCCCATCTCAGCCTCCCAAAGTGCTGGGATTATAGACATGAGTAATGGCACCTAGCCAATATTTCTTTTCTCATACCATATCTATTTAAATTTCTAGCCAATATTTCTTGTCTCATACCATATCTAAGTTTCTTTCTACTTATTGGACCCTGGATAATACAGAATGTTATTTACACATCCAAAATATTTATATGGCATATCTTTATCAAGAATAAAACCTTCAGAATGCCAGAAAGATAAAATTCAAAATATTGAATGTATAAAGTCTTGTTCAGTTAATAATATTAACTCAGTAATGCCTCATGTTTTTCACTTTTATAAATTTTTGCTGAGAATCATATACAGGTTAAAAACAGAGTATTTTGGCCTATTGACATTTTCTGGTCTGACATTTATCCAAGAGTGGGGAAGTGATACTTCCATATCCAGTCATGATAGAATAATGGGAAGGAGACCCACTCCTTAAACACCTAAAATATAGACAAAATGTATGAAACAATTGTTTTCATATGTTGGAAAACAGGCGGTGCAGGACAATAATTCCTTAGAAAAGGAAACAGATTATTTGAATCATAGAATTGCCCACCTTATTGCCTAGAGTGACAGAACAAGTAGGACCACAATTCAGTAGGTCCAAACAGTCATATGACATACTGGACATTGAATAGAGTCCTCAGAAGGGCATTGTGTAGTCGTAGGGCTTAGTCAGCCCTAGACTAAACTCTCTTTGGGAACACCTAGAAATGCTTAAAAGCAAGTCTTGAAAGGATCAAATTATTTTCAAGTAACTTGTGTCCCTGGAGAAAATCCCCCCAAACCAATATTTTTACCAAAATAAAATTCAACACCTAACAATATAATACTCACAATGTTTAGAATAAAAAAAATTAACAAGCATGCAAAAAAATCAGGAAATTATGGCCCATAGTGAGAATAATAAGTTAATGCAGACACAAAATGGCACATATAACAGATCTAGTAGATAGGTGGATGTTATAAGAAGGCATATTACATCATCTATTGTATTAAAAATTAAAGTCAGAAATTTTCTAGGAAAAATAGGTCTGAATTGGTTGGTTGGCTTACCCCTTAGGACTGGGTTAGCCAATTCATTTGTATGGTGTGCATTTTTCAAAGATGAGCTAAATCTATAAATCTATAGTCCTAATATTTTGACAAAAATATGATTTTAAAATGTGACATGATAAACTTATGTAATGTTGGCAAATATATATTAATATTAATATATAATACTAATATTAATAGTAGATTTCTCCCACTGCTTTTGAGTGCATTAGGTTAAGTAAGGTGCCTCTTTGTGAAAATATAACAGGTATAATTAAGTTATCTGAAAAGTTTGGTAAAGTTTTTTGATAGACTTTCCAAAAACTATGAAATTGAGTGACTGTAATAACTGGGTAAAAAATAATTTTGATGTCAAATGGTTTCAAAATCTTGGTTTTCAATTAAATTAAAAAAGAAATAATTTAGTTGTCAAATGTTAATAATTAGAATTTATTTTTGATAATAGAATGGCATGTCATTTTTTTGACTTTACTTGGAAGCTTCAAAGAATTAAGTGAAATTGCTTTAACAAAGTCTCTTACATTCTAATTTATTTATTCATGTGGCCAATGTTTCTAGGATTTATAGCCATAAAAGTGAAAAATAGCTGGATTTGAAGCTTAGCTAATTCTAACAGCATGGTAAATACCATAAATAATATTATCAAATATATAAACTATTAGGGAGTTTAACCAGATAAAAAACATGGTCACATTATATCTTAGATAAAAATCTGCAGTTGTGTTAAAAACAGATTTGAGGGGAGCAAGAATATAGATACAAAAAGTCATGTAGAAGATGCTTGAGATCTTCTAGGTAATTGATGAGGAGATGATATAATGATAGCAGCAATAGTATTTACAGTTTCTGAAACATTCAGGAGATACAATCATCAACCATCAAGGATTGGTCTTCTATCCAATTTTAGTCTTTCCTCTCTCTAAGTCATTCTCTATGTGGCTACCCAATTTAGTCTTGTAAAACATATGTGATTATGTCATTTTCTTTGTTTATGTTCTTTGGAAGATTCCCATTATATTAGTCAAAGTAGTAGCTAAGATGCTATGATGAAGATAACCTAAAATTCAGAGAGATTGTAACAATCCAACAGGCATAGGCAAATAGAGCAAATCCTTTTTTATAAGGTAATTCACACACATAAGTTACTTTCATCTTGTTAACGCTCATCCTCTTAGTTGTGTCCTCAACTAGATAGTCAAAGATGACTTGTCACCGTGATGTTCACATTTGAGACCATTAGAAGGAGAGAAACAGAACCAATAGTGTATGTGTGTGTATGTGTGTGTGTGTGTGTGTGTGTGTGTGTGTGTGTGTGTGTGTGTGTGTATCCAAACAGGCCATATAACACACTGGACATTGAATAAAGTCCTAAGCAGGGCATTGTGGGGCCTAGTCAGCCCTAGACTAAACTCTGTTTGGTAACACCTAGAAATTCTTAAAAGCAAGTCTTGAAAGGATTAAACTATTTTCAAGTAACTTAGTTGTGACCTAGGGGGAAATCCCCCCAAACCAATATTTTTACTAAGATAATTCATACACATAAGTTACTTTCTTAACTATAAAATAAGGAATAGATTCAGCAATTATGGAGGCTGACAAGTTCCAAGATCTTTATTCAGCAATTTGGAGACCCAGGAAAGTCTATATGTAGTTCCAGTGTGGGTCCAAAGGCACAATAAATAAAAGATCCAATGATATAGTTCAAGTCCAAGTTCTGGAAGAGTCAAGAACCCCAAAAAACCAAGGCTTCAGATAGAGTCTGAAAGCAGGAAAAAAAACAATGTCCCAGTCCAAGGCAGTCAATCAGAACAAGTTCTCTCTTCATGGTATGGTTGACCTTTTGGTTCTATTCAGGCCTTCAGTGAAATAGATGAGGCCCACCCACACTGAGAACAATCTGTTTTACTCAATCTACTGATTTCATTGTTGATCTCATCGAAACCACCCCCACAGACACACCCAGAATAATGTTTGATCAAATACCCGGGTATTCTGTGACCCAGTCAAGTTGACACATAAAATTAATCATCATAATCAGTAAGTAGTTGGGATTAGCAATTTTTTACAAATCAAGTGTTTATATTATACACATTACTTCCACCTGCATACCATTAGTGAGAACTCAGTCATGTGGCCACAATTAGGTGATGGGGGCTGAGAAGTACAGGCTCCAGCTAGCTGGCAACATGCCAATGAAGAGGAGACTAGATTTAGCAGACAATTATTAGTCTTCCTACTATATTTGCAGAGTTGTGTTTAAAGCATGGTGTTCACATCACTTCTTCATCTACTCAACAAGTATCTGGTTCTAACTTAGGCCTCATTCTACCCAACCACCTCTGCATTTAATTATTTAATTGCACTTGACTACATTTTCATGCACTTTTACAGTGCCATGCCTCTGTTAAAAAAACTACCAATGACTAGAATGTTTTCTTCCTAATTTTATTTCTTTCAGTACATTTCTCATGTCTTCTTTGCCAATCATACACATAGTTGGGTCTTATGCTGAGTAAAGTGTGACAGATTATCAGAATGAGGTTGCTGAGGGATGATTTTTAGTGGGGAATGTGTGAATAAAATTGGCATGCAATATAGCCTTAGATGACACTTTATAAACCTAGTGTTTAAATGGCGACAATTTTTGCTCAATAGTAAGAAGAATGGGTAGAAATTAGAGCTTGGATATGTAGGAATTTGTGGGGGGGCTTTCTTCTTTTTTTTCTCTTTTTGGTCAGCCATCTACTGAATCTGATATTTGATTGTTATACTGTTCCTTGTTCATTATTGCTTTTTACTTATTCTTTAGTTTAACTATTGTTTATAATTGTCTTAAGAAATTTTTTTAAAAGCCCTAGTAATATAACCATATGTTTTTGTATTTCTTCTAAAAGCCACTGAATTTATTTTCTAAGCAATTTTTAAATTTTTATTTTTTTCTCTTATGGTTCAGTGCCCTTGGGAGAAAAGAAGTCCTCCAATATTACAGTAAATATTTTAGATTTCTACTTCCTCAGTTATATCAATTCTATATTAATTGACATCTACTTTTACTGCATTCATCCCTTATTTACTGACAACATGGTTTTGCAAAGCATAATTTTACTTAAAGAAACCTTTCTCAATTGAAAAGCCTTTCTCAATGGGCATTCTGTAAGAGAATTAAGTGCCACAGAAAAATGTTTGAGTGACTATTTTCCATTCTTCCAGGGGTGACACATAGCTTGGACCATTCTAGATGCATAGATGATATGTTAATTCATTTCATGTCGTAGGAAATCTTAGAACATTAGGACTTAATTCTCCTGGGAACTCAGTCCCAGACAGAGTCTGACCAAGGAATTCAAAAATTCTTCTTGAAAAAGACATGTCCTGTGCTCAAAATGTTTTATGCCAAGTATGAGCACAGTATCTGTTACATCGAAGTAGCTTAATATTAGCTGCTGTCTTCTTCCTCTTCTCCCTCCTCCTTTCCTTTCCACCTATTTTTTCTTTTCTTCTTCCTTTTTCTTTTCTTTTTTCTTTTTCTTTTTCTTTTTTTTTTTGCTTTTCTTTTCTCTCTCCTTTTCTCAAGAAAAAAAGAAAATATGAGTATGCCCTGTTCTGTGTAAAACAATTTCTAAGAGGCATAGAAGACAAGAAAATGTGACTCTTCTAGAATCACTGGAAAAATGTATTGAATCAAAATACCTATATCTATATGTTTTTTTATAGCAACTAGAACATATTACCTTGTCTCAAGATTATACCTGTTATAATTGTATTGGGCTTCACATCATATATTTTATTTGTTTAGTTTTGATTTGTTCTAGCAGTCCTAGCTACTATTATGAATGCTTAAAGATGTCTGGAGGAAGAAATTAAAATAAGTGCAAAATTTTCTCTGGGTTAGAGAGAATGGAGAAAATTTAAGAATATAACAGAGTCTTCTATTTAATTGGACCTTTGAAAATTAAGAAAGATGGGACTAATCTTTGCCAAATGCCTATTTTATATATTTTGTTTATACCAGTTGTCTCATTGACTCCTCATGATAATTTGAGGAGAGTTCTATTATCCATTATGTAGAAACCAAGAAAGTCTATATAACAGGCTTAGAGTCTACCAGTGAGTCATTGGTAGTGCTTGGATTCAAACCTTAATTAACTTGTCTGATTCCAACGTCTTTTTCTATGAAGTTCCCTTACAAATAACAAAGACAGAGGAAGCAAAAACACAACAAAACACTTGTAGAGCATCTATTGTAGGCTAGGTCTTGTGAAAGATGCTTTATATATACATTTTCCCAATACTTCCCAAACCTAGTCTTTAATCTACTATCTTTACAATTTTTGCCACTGAAACTAATGTTTTTCTAGATTTTTATTTAGGAAGAAGAAAAACCATATTCTAGCAATATATATGGAAATTGAGTACATGAAAATCTTCCCTAGTGGCACACATTGTATTGATCATTCATACTTCTGAACAGTTATTCTGAAGGTTCATTTTTTGAAGGTTTGAAATATTTACAGGCATGTCCAAACACTGCCTGTAATTCCTGCTGTCTGTCTACATTGGATGCCCACGGGCCTACCCACTTTAGCCCAAATTTACATAATAAGTGCTGGCATGTTGTATGTATATGACCTTGTTTTAAAATACATAGCTCATAAGTATATGTAATTATTAAAATTTAAAAGATTCCCATAAAATGGTATCACATATAGTAAGATAACCAACCATCCCAACTTGTCTCAGGCAATGGGACTTTCAGTGCTAAAAACTGGGACGGTTTCAGACAAGCCAAGGTGTGTATAATATGTTAGGGAAGCATGGCATTATCTCATATAATATTCATGTAGCCATTCAGTTAGATACAGTTCTCCCTCTTCTACAAATGAGGATCTAGGCATAGTTTATTTTTAGAAACAGCTACTATTAAATCAAATATTGAGATTTAGATATGGTTGGATTGAAAATAGGTGAATTTTCTAAATACTACACTTCTTGCCCAGCATATTAACTTAGGAAGAAAATAATGTTAACAAATAGTATGTTGAATTCAGATTTTACCAAGAAAAGTTGGGCTTTCTAACCAACCTTGAATTCCTCTCAGCCTGTTCAGGATGGCCACTAAAAGCCATGCATGAACTTAGGAACAGCTGAGGATGCCACTCTGACTTCTCCTATTTCTTCTGCTTCTTGTCTGTGCTATCATCACCACCATAGCCGGCTACATTTTTTAAGAGGTGAAGTCTCTCTATGTTACCTAGGTTGGACTTGAACTCCTGGCCTCAAATGATCCTCTCTCCTCAGCCTCCCAAAGTTCTGAGTTTACAGGCATGAGCCACCGTGCCCAACTCAGGATTTTTCTTTATGTCCATAAACTCCTGGCAGCTCTGCTTCACTGGCCTCTCAAACTTTGCAAGGCCATGCAGCTACTGAGAATTTGGAACACAGCTAGTCCAAATTTGATATACTGGAACTGTGACACATACATAAATTTTAAAGATTTAATATTAGAAAAACTAAGTTGCTCATTAAAATTTTTTTGTGAATCACATGATAAAATTATAATCTTTTAAATCTGCTAGGCTAATTAAAATATAATATTAAAATCAATTTCACCTATTTCTTCTTCTTTAATGTGGCTACTAAAATGTTACCAATGACATTATAACTCATGTTTTTGCTGGCAATGTTGTCCTACAGTATCATGATACTTTCACATAGCTGGAACTAGAGAACACAGCTGCCAGAAAAGTGACCATCTATTCTTCTCTCATTTATCTAACCATTCATTCATTTATTTAACATAGACTTATCAGGTTTTATGGATATGGTGATGAGAAAATAGACATGAATCTATAGAATAGATCTCTTTACAGATCTTACAGTTTAGCAGAGGAAGAATTCATTAACCAAATATTTCATCAGCAAATGTATAATTAGAAGCTGTGTTAAGTACCAGATTGGAAAACTATACAGTAGACCTTAGGGGATACGTTCCAAGACACTCAGTGGATGCCTGAAACCAGGGATAATACTAAACCTGATTGTCATCAAGTAGAACACGTTTCTGTTTATGTCATCCATCCACAAATGTAATGCCTTTTCCATCTTAACCAAGCACTTGTCACACACATAACTCTTGCAGTTGAGGTGCCTCAGCAAAGCCAACACTCATTTCTTTTTCCTTCTTCACAATTTCACTGATAGAAGGTTTGCTCTTACTGTAGACTTCAGCAACCTCAGTGTATGACTTTTTCCCCTTAAGTTGAGAACTTTCAGGTTTTTACTTAAAGGATGGACTTTACAGCTTCTTTTTGATGTACCCAAATTATAAGCATCACTGCTCTTGCACTTTGGGGCCATTATTAAGTAAAAAAAGGGTGGAGTGCAGGGCACGACTATAGCTCACCGCAACTCTGCACTCCACGACAGTGGGAGGGGAAGGGAGGTGGGGTTAACGGTAGCAATATCTGTCTGGGGGCGGGGAAACACCCCTTATCAACAAGGGTGCCTGAACAAAGCATATTTGTATATCTAACCCTTAATTGTATCCCACAATATCAAAATAAAAAATATTGATATAAAAAAAAAAAGCCAAGAGTGTTGCTAAGTGACTAAGGAGTAGGTGGTGTCGACAGTGTAGATACTCTAGACAAAAGGATGATTCTCATCCTGGGTGGGATGGGGTGAGACAGTGCAATATTTTAGTATGCTACTCAGAAAGGCATGCAATTTAAAACTTATGAATTGCTTATTTTTGGTATTTTCCACATATTATTTTACATGGCAGTTGACCTCAGTTAACTGAAACTCTGGAAATCAAAACCATGGCTAGTGTATGAGACTACCATCTTACTCTATTTTGCATTGCTGTGAAGGAATATCTAAAGCTGGGTTATTTTTAAGGAAAAGAGGTTTATTTGGCTTATAATTCTATAGACTGTACGAAAAGCACAGTGCTAGCATCTGTTTCTGGTGAGACCTCAGGAAGCTTACGATCATGGCAACCAATGAAAAGGAGCAGGCATCACATGGCAAGAGGAGGGAATCATGACAGAGGGGGCTGGAAGGTGCCAGGCTCTTTATTCTTTTAGTTCTCTTGGGAGCTAATACAGTGAGAACTCGCTCATTACCATGGGGAGGGCACCAAACCATTCATGTAGAATTTATCCCAACACCTCCCCCCAGACCCCGCCTATAACACTGGGGATTTCATTTCAACATGGGGTTCGAAGGGGACAAGGATCCAAACTTCCAGCAATTCCTGTATGGCCCATAAGATCCATACAGAAGGGAACCCAGTGTGTATAGGCTGTGGGTATCAAATATAAAGTTCTCTCTGAGGGACTGGGCATTTTTCGCCTCATATCTAAAAGATGTGAAGGGGTTCACTAGGCTAGAGCGGGGTGGGAGGAGAGGAAAGAGCATCTCAGGTGATCTTTTTCAGGACCTTGGAGCAAGAGGGCTCATGGCACCAAAAGTGAACAACAAAAAAAGCAATTCCAAAAGGAGGCTGGAGAGAGAGGTAAAGGCCAAATCAAAAGTCTTGAGACAATGTGACGGAAAGGGAGAGAGCATCAGTAATGTTTCTTGCAAAGCTGTGTTGACATATTAGAAGCTAGCGGGCAATTTGGTTGGGGTAAGGGACTCTGCAAAGATCATTTGTTGTTGTATAGTTTTATTCTGGTCCTTTGGCACAGCTTTGGAAATGTGCTGTGGGAATGTGGAAGTTTTTTGCTTTTCTTCTTTAGAATTTAATTGCACAGCTTTTTTTGACAAGGTTATTCTAAGTAATGCCAAAAGAAACAAGGCCATAAGGATAGGAAAGAAGAGTTGTTTCTAAAACTTCTATGTAACTTTCCCACCTCCCATCTTGAAAGCCAGGCGAGAGTCCAACTGAAAGAGCTAAAAAAAAAAAAAAGTTTCTTAAGGCTAGAGGGCGGACCATTTTTTTGTCATCACTTCCCATCAGAATATTTTTCTTTCTGAGCTCTTTTTAACATAATTCTTGGTGATTTGAAATATGTTGTTGTTTGTTTCTTGAGCCTTTTTTTTTTCTTAGTAAGGGAAATTCTTTACTTGACCATCACTAAACATTGGTGTTGATTGTGGTAATGCATGCAAAAGTATAATCTGAGTTCTAAAGCGCTGTGAAAAATCATTTCTGTGGTGGAGGATCATAGCTTCCCACTCACATGCTATCTGCATTATTTAGTCATATCCTTTTTTTATTCAAATAGATGAAGAAAGACAAGGAAAAGATCTCACAGTGAAAGATATTTCCCATAGGTATCAACTTTTTCCACTTAAACTACAAATTATTCTGGGAAAAGATCTATAAATAACTATGAAGCTGAAGGAATGCATGGGAAATTAAAGCTAATACAAAAAATGCTACTTGCATTTTTGGTTTTCAGAAAAATCAAAGAACTACTTTTTGGAATTGTGATGATTTTAGATTTTGACAGAATTCTTAGAGTATTGGACAGGTTCTTCAGTATCCAAAGTGAATGAAGAAAGTAGTGAAGTATTCAAATTGAAGTAGGAAAGTAGTTTTTGATAAACTACTTTGTTTATTGGACAACACATGGTTAACTGGTTTAGGACCTTACATAACATTAGAGAGACTGACCTATTTTTTGACACGCTATGCAGATCATGTTCAAAATATGCTTTAGCATACCTTCAACAAAAATAAGTATACATAGGAAACATGTCTCTGTGCCTTTTATTTGTTTGGGAAAAACAAATTGTATTTACGTATTTATAAGACTTTTAGGGAAACCCTTTCCAAATAACACAAAAAGAAACCGGAAGACATTAACATTTAGAAACCATTTATTAGAAAGAAGAATTGATGTTAATTTTGGATTGGAAGGGATTATGCAGTTTGTGTTATGCAAGGTTCCCTGTTTCTTACCCTTTCATCTCTTATTTCCTGATACCAACGGCTTTGTTTGTCTGTTATCTTCTGCTTGTTTTATTTCACTTTTTTCTTTTTGAGGGAAAGCAGGAGAGATATCAAAGTTAGTGAAAAGCTGGAAAAATCAGTTTCATTTAAAGAAGGGAGTTAAAATCTGGGCTCAGTGACTCCTCCCATCCCCCTTTTTTTCCATGGCAGACAAAAGACAAGTTACTACCTTCGAGAGTGACAAGCTCACTATACTAAATCCTAAACTCTAGCCAGAATTGTTCATCCAGGCCAATCCAAGCATTTCCATGAGTTAGTAAATTCCAAGGCTGCTCTATATGAGATGTTTGACTTGAATATTTAACATAAAAGTCTTCTACGAGATCATTTTATCTAGCCATCTCCTTATTCACTTTGGATACTGAGGAACCTGTCCAATATTCTAAGAATTTTGTCAAAGTCAAAACTTGTGATCATTCCTGGTTTTGTGATGAGTTTTAAATTATCATGATGAAGATGTTAGAAGACAGAGGCACTGAGTTTTCTTCTAGGTGTCTCTTTTCTAATGACTAGAGAAACCTAGGATGATCCCACAGGGCCTAACCAGGCACCTTCCTTTCTGTGCCAGATTATAAGCATACTGCATTTAAGGCTGTTGTGATTGGTAAAAGAAAGTAGATTTTATCACCACATTGAGTGCCAATTATATGTAGGTCAAAAGCTGAAGTATTAGCAGTGGGGAACTGCAGGAACCTTCATTTCTTCTGTTCTCCTCACTGGATCAGGAGAAAGAAATGCTCAGGCTAATGAAGCAAATCATTGCTTATAGTGGCTTGGCCTGTACAGTTTCCTCTTTCTTAAGAGGGGAGTCTTGACATTATGTCTGCACTGGTTTTCTTTCTTGCAAGTCAGATTGATTTAGTCTAATTCAACCTAATCAAATTCTATGTGATCTGCTGTACATTCCAGGCACTAAGCTCAGTGCTAAATATGATGATGACTATATTAGTCAGGGTTCTCTAGAGAAACAAAACTGAGATAGAGATGAGATAGAGATAGAGATGGAAATAGAGATGGAGATGGGGATGGGGAGTAGGAAGGAAGGGAGGGAGGAGAAAGGAAGGTAGGGAGGAAGGAGGAAAAGAGGGAGGAAGGGAAGGAAGAGAGACAATAAATTTATTTGAAGGAATTGGCTTACATGATCATGGAGGCTAGCAAGTTCAAAATCTGCAAGGTTGACCAGCAGGCTGGAGACCCAAGGAAGAATTGCAGTTCAATTTTGAAGGTAATCTGCTGGCAGAATTCCCTTTTCCTCTGGAGAGGTTAGTTCTCCTTTTTAATTAAAGTCTCAACTGTGGATGAAGCCCACTCACATTATGAAGGGTAATCTGCTTAACACAGAGTCTCCTGATTTAAATGTTTATCATTAAAAAAAAAACCCAAAACCTTCACAGAAACATCTAGGATAATGTTTCATCAAATACCTAGGTACTGTGCCTAGCCAAGTTGACACATAAAGTTAATTGTCACAATGATCAATAGCTTAGGTGTTGACAGTCTAGGACTGAGAGAGAAGTTCAATACAAAAACAATGCAATGTGATAACTGTTGATAGGAGGAAGGACAGGGTGCTCTGGGACCTAATTACTTTCAAAGGACATGAAGGAGGTAACATTTAAGCTGATTAGATCTGTCTAAATATTAACATTCCTAGATGAGAGAGGATATGGAGAAATGAGAGATGGGTGGAGGGCTCACCGGGCTGAGAAAAAGCATTATTTCCAAAACCCTGAGATAAGAGACAGCTTGCTTTACTCAGAGGAATGCAAATGCTATTTATTGTTCATCATGGTTGGAGCTTAGAACACACACACACACACACACACACACACACACACACACACACACACAAAGGGCACCATGCGCTAGAGAGATAAACAGGGGCCCAATCATTAAATCATTACAGGCCCTGAATGCCATAGTGAGGAGTTCCCAAGTCAGTTTTTCTTGCCATTGAGGTCCCTTCTCCCTCCAAGGAAGGCGAATCTATTCTTTCCCCTGTGCCCAATGTCCAGACCCATCTCATGGGTGAGCTCTGTCAGCTGTCACCACCTCAATTTCAGTTAGAATCAAATCTAAACCCCAAGTTGCCAGTTACATTATTCCCTGCATCAGCTGAAGGTACCTAACCAGCTGCCAACTGTAGCTAACAGAGCCATGTTATTCTCCTGCTTTCAAGTATTCAGCCAGGAACAAATAAACTGCAGTCAAAATAGTTTTCAGTGCTTACCGAATTGTCCATTCTGGATGAGTACTTGATGCTTTATATGTTAATTATTAAAAAAGGATGAAAAGAGGCAGCCCACATGTTCAACCACTGTTTACTAACACCTTGTTTTGTGTGAGGCTAGGGGCTCTGATAAAGCTAGAAGATAAAAAGATAAAGCTCAGTTTCTGCCTGGAGGGAATTTATGATCCTGTAGAACAGCTGACTATTAGAAGGGAATGGCTGGCAATCAGAAAAGGTATTTAACACTTGCAGCTAGCACAGTGCCTGCCACAAAGTGGGTGTCTGACAAATACTGCTGCTGTTGAGGAAAATGTTACACATGAAAGCGCCAGGAAAATTATTTCTAACAGCGGAGAATATGGGACATTTATTCTTTGTGTGCAGAACTTTGAAGGCCAAATAGGATTTCAATAAGTAAAGATTTAGGACATGATCATTCCCAACTGAGCTAACCTGATTAAACAAAGAGGCAGGATTAGAAAGTTCAAGAGGTTTGACCAGGAGGAAGTTCTCAAAGAAGCACAGTTCCCAGGAAGAGCGCCTTAGGAAGCAGTTGCAACAGGCTAGGCAGGAATAAGGAAGACCTGACCCAGAACCTTAACACATGCATCTTTTGTGCTGAGACATCTGACTAGGCCTTTGTTTGAATCTAGGTGTAAAGTCTGAGGTTGTGGTTTTCTAGGACACAACCTCAGCAGTATGTCTTTGACATTTAATCTCATTTTAAAAATCAAAGTGACATTTTTCAAATGAAAATCTCGTCTCTTTCTTTAATTGCAGTATACCTTCAAACACAGGGTCTAATGGCCTACACATTGTCTTAATTTTGTCACTTTGGCTACAGTTTCCGTTGGTTTAAAAGATAAGCCAGTTTGGACAATCCCCTGGGGTCCCCTCCCACTCTGGAAGATCTTCTGTCCTCTCAATAAATCTTGCTTTAAAAAATAAAAGATAAACTAGTTCAAGAAAAATTCTGACTGAAATGATCCACCCAAATTCACTACTTTTAGAAGTATTTGTTCACACTCATATATTCTGAGTTCATTTTTTGAACTTTTGCAGAGATTTAACTTGAGAATGTTTATAACACATACAAGCCCATTATATTTCTAGCCTTGAGTTAGGTGTCCGTTAAGTAAAATATGTATTATAATAAGAGAAGGTCATGGTACAGAAAACTTTCCTCTTGAGATGATACTGCATTTTGTATTTTCATGAATTGGAATCCATTTTTTAAAACTCCAAATTTTGTTTTGTTTTGTTTAGCCTTTGCTGCATGCATTTCTTCAGATACCCAAGAAAAAAAATCTTGGAAACTTTAACTAATATGTGGTATTTAAGCCTATTTGCAATGTATGTGTAGTATGCTGAACATGTTGTTCCCCAATTTATTGTTTTTCTTTGCCTTTTCTCTGTGCATAATTGGATTTTAATAGGACAAATGTAGTAGTAGGTTTTCTATCCTATGAGATTTTTTTGGCTGGAAATGTTTGAAAGCATCTAAAATTATCTGCCTAATACGTCCTTGAAATTAGATGTAGGGCTCTATCTGGAAGTACTCTTGAGAAAGTTGAAAAGGTTTTTATTGATACTAAATACTTGAAGATAGTAATTAACATAATAGTGTTTATGTTCGGCAATAATACTTTAACTTTCTAAATAAACTCTTTTGGCCTGAGGAATTCTTTTACAACATTTTATTTTCTTATACTCTGAATGCAAAATCTTTCCTGTAGCTTAATAACCTTACAGGACCAGAAAATACAGCCATCATTTTTAATCTGAAAAGAAAAATTTTAATTTAACACTTTATTTAACAATGCACAAGAACATAATAATCAATTTGTGTTGATTAGCATGGTAAAATATCATTTACACCCCAGTGTGTCAACTAATCAAATTACTTCTTTTTTTTTTTTTTTTTTGAGTTAGAGTTTCACTGCCACCCAGGCTGGAGTGCAACGGTGCACTCATGACCGCTGCAGTCTCGACCTGCTGGATTCAGGCAATCCTTCTGCTTCAACTTTCCAAGTAACTGGAACTACAGCTGCACGCCACCACGCCTGGATAATTGTTTGATTTATTATAGAGACGAGGTCTCACTGGAAATAACTTCTTAAATGCACTGATTCCTAAAAAAAGTGTTTTAGAATTTAGTAATGACACTGATATGACACATTTTCATGGAAAATGAAGCATTTGCGATTAAGTAAACTTTTTGGTTTAGATCAATATAGATTGTCCTCTTCTACTTTGTTATATTTTTTCTTATTTAATTTACCAGAATTATATTAAAATGAATTATAACAGATCCTAAAATTGTATTCTTTCCCCAGAAAGAGATGTAGAAATTTAGATTGTAGATAGGTCTGCATGTGATTTGTTGACATTCCACACATACTCCTTTTTCTCCTCCATGTATACTCCCTTTCTAAGTAATCTCATCTACATTTTCAGCTGTAAATATCACAATTATGCCAAGGCTCTCAGTTTTAGGTCTCTAGTCAAGAGTCTTGGTTGTGCTCTGGGCTAGTATGTCCAAATGTCATCTTGATGTTTGAATATAAAGTCTTACAAGAATCTCAGACTTAACATGTTTCAGACCAAATCTCTTTCTCTGCCCTTGAGCATTCCAATTTCTATCCTGATCTAACTCTTCATCAATGACAGAGTCATTGAACAACCTGCAAAGAATGACAGTATAATTGACTAAGTAAAAAATATGGACGTCATTTTCCTCCCAACCAATTTGCCCAATTCTAGTATAAGTCATCATCAACCCTAGTCAAATTTATCTCTACAGAATATGTTTCTATCGGCCTGGTTACTACCCTAGTCCAAGCCATTATCACCTCTTGATTAGATTACCGCCACAGTATACAAACCTGCACCACTAAAAGGCCAATTCAAATGTTCTTTTAACCTTTTGCCCATTTCATTCTCACCACAATCAGAATAATCACCTAACTTGTCTGCTTAAAATTCTTCAAAAGCTTCCTGTTGTATTTAAAATAAAGATCACAATATTTAGCATGTTTTGCAAGCCCCTGAAAAATTCAGACTCTGCCTAGTCTCCAATCACATCTCATGCCACTGTGTCTCTTATTTACTGACCTCTACTCACATGGGCTTCTGCTAAGGTCTTCAGTGTGCCAAACTTTTTCCTATCTTGTGGCACTTGCCTCTACTTGTGTATCTTTCCCCCTCAATCGACATCATTGGTGCCATTGTGTCTCTTACATATCCATGAGGGCCACCTCCTATTCTAAAGCGGGTCCTCCTTCTTAACTCCCTCTTCTTTTCTTTCAAAGAACCAATATCAACTATTTACTTGTTACTTCTTTTCCTCCCATTAACTTTAAGCTCCATGAAAGCAGGGGACTTGGCTGGTTTGTTTACAACTACAGTCATGCATGCCTTAATGATGGTATACATTCTGAAAAATGCACTGTTAGATGATTTCATGATTGTGCTACATCACAGAATGAACAGTACTTATATGAACCTGCATGGTCTAGCCTACTACACTCCTAGGCTATATGGTATAGCCTATTGATTCTAGGTTACAAACAGTATAGCACATTACAGTACTGATTATGCTAGACAGTGTAACACAATGGTAAATATTTGTATATATAAGGTATTATCATCTTATAAGACCACCATCATATATGTAGTCTGCTGTCGACCAACACATTATGCAGTACATGACAGTATAATAGACAACACCAAATGGCATGCCTAATACATAGTAAGTACTCAATAAGTATTTTTGAAAGAGTGAATACATGAAAATCTAGACAAATAAATCAGGTAGAATCTTACTTCATTAAATCAAGGAATATTACATTTCCATTTATTGAGTAAAATCTATTGCTAAGATCTCAATTCTTCCTGCCTAGTAAGAAAATTCAAATTCATATATATTTTGGGCAAGGACTCTCCTCTCTTGAGACACATCAGGACTACGGAGGCTTATGCAGTATCCATAAAGTAGAGGAAGGGATCTCATCTTTAGCACTTACTTTAATTACTGGTGTCTTTACTGTCATGCTGCACAGCCTCTTGAAGAGAGGCTGTTCTGCTGCTCTCAAGGTCAAGCTTGAGCAAAGAACTCTTTGTGATGCTATGAGCTTCTATGTTTAAGAACTACCCTTTTCATGGATTCACAGCCATTTCCAAAGGACACTGCCAAGGGGCAGGGCTTGGATCTCTGTCTTTCTCTTTGTCATATTCTGAGCTGTAAACTTCGGCTACAAGTGCACATAGAAGTCCAATGGATCCAAACACAACATGCAAAAATACCTGGATGAGGTTTGTTAATTTATGCTTTTTTTTTTTTTTTGAGTTGGAGTCTCACTCTGTTGCCCAGAATGGAGTGCAGTGGCCGCTCCCGGCCACCGCAGCCTCCACCTGCTGGGCTCCGGCAATCCTTCCGCCTCAGCCTTCCAAGTAGCTGGAACTACAGGCGCGCGCTACCACGCCCGGCTAATTTTTTGATTTTATTGTAGAGATGAGGTCTTGCTTGCCCAGGCTGATCTCGAACCCACGGGCTCAGGCAATCCATTCACCTCAGCCTCCCAAAGGCGCGGGATTA
>CAUYQG010266666.1:0-14344 GCA_963574415.1 Tarsius wallacei
GTAAGTTATTTTAAGCTTTGAACTGATGCATTCTCCATGTGCTTGTTGGTGTCGACCTGTTGTAACTCTGCTTTTACAATCCCAGGTCTTGGTGGGATCTAAGAAATTCACTTTGCACAAGGGAGAGAGAAGTGACCAGGATGAGGAGTGGATTGTTATTACAGTCTAGGGGCCAGAGAACCTGTCTAGGTACCAGTTCTAGCCAGAGAACCTGTCTAGCTTCCAGTTCTTGCCCACTTCCAATGACCTGGGAACCTATAAGACTCTAGACAATTATTATACTCTATTAAATTGGCCTTTCTTTAGTTTACTGCATTAAGACAATTTTCATATTTCTCAATCACTGTAGAAATAACATCTCCATTTCAAGTGCACTACAACATTAGTGAAGTAATCTGTTTCATCATTTGTTAAAATGGTTTTTATTCATGTTTTTATACTTACTGTGGGCTGTAAGTAATGGGATTAAATATTTAAGTTTGTGCCCTTGCTTTGGAAACAAAATTGAAAATGAACGATACATAAGAGCAGGGATTTCAGAACGGGTTTTTCTTGAGTAAAAATATTTATGTCAAAAATTAAAATATTTCTGTCTTTACCCTCCTTTTCAGTTCTAGGTCTCGTTCCAGATCCTATTCTCCAGCTCATAACAGAGAAAGAAATCACCCAAGAGTGTATCAGAATCGGGATTTCCGCGGTCACAACAGAGGCTATAGAAGGCCCTATTATTTCCGTGGGCGCAACAGAGGCTTTTATCCATGGGGCCAGTATAACCGAGGAGGCTATGGAAACTACCGTTCAAATTGGCAGAATTACCGGCAAGCATACAGTCCTCGTCGGGGCCGTTCGAGATCCCGGTCCCCAAAGAGAAGGTCCCCTTCACCAAGGTCCAGAAGCCATTCTAGAAACTCCGATAAGTCATCTTCTGACAGGTCAAGGCGCTCCTCATCCTCTCGGTCTTCCTCCAACCATAGCCGAGTCGAGTCTTCTAAGCGCAAGTCTGCAAAGGAGAAAAAGTCCTCTTCTAAGGATAGCCGGCCATCACAGGCTGCTGGCGATAACCAGGGAGATGAGGCCAAGGAGCAGACGTTCTCTGGAGGCACTTCTCAAGATACAAAAGCATCTGAGAGCTCAAAGCCATGGCCAGATGCCAGCACCTACAGCACTGGTTCTGCATCACGGTCCTCGGCGGTTTCTGAGCTGAGTCCTCGGGAGCGAAGCCCAGCTCTCAAAAGCCCCCTCCAGTCTGTGGTGGTTAGGCGGCGGTCACCCCGTCCTAGCCCTGTGCCAAAACCTAGTCCTCCGCTTTCCAGCACATCCCAGATGGGCTCAACTCTGCCAAGTGGTGCTGGATATCAGTCTGGGACACACCAAGGTCAGTTCGACCATGGTTCCGGGTCCTTGAGTCCATCCAAAAAGAGCCCTGTGGGTAAGAGTCCACCAGCCACTGGCTCCACGTATGGCTCATCTCAGAAGGAAGAGAGTTCTGCTCCAGGAGGAGCAGCCTATACAAAGAGGCAAGTATCTCGTTTCTCTGCCTGGTTGTGTTTTTATCTCACTAGCTGGCAGCTTAATTGTAATGTGATCTAAGTTAGGACTCTGATTAATGGTAATAAGGTAATCCCCATTTCCTAAACTTTTCATTAGTAAACGTTAAAAGCATTACCTAAGGAAACCTTCAGCTTAACTCTAGCTTTCCTACCTTCCTGAATTTGTATTGCAGCATAAAGTTTCTTTAGACTACTCTGCAGTGATGTTTTCATTTAAAATTTGCCTTGGATTCTACCAATGTAAGCCAGAGAACAGTAGAGATTTGTGGGTCAGCTATCAAAAAATATGGTCTTTGCCAAAATGAATGGCCATTGGAGATGTTAGACCCTCTAGGACCCACCATCTACTGTGTTCGATCTGCATCAGCCTGTCATGGTGAAGAGCTGCACCCTCACAGCTTCCAGTTGAGGAAACTGGGCAGAATGGGAAAGTCCAAGGCTTAGTCCAGGAAGGCCTTGCTTTAAAACCACAAGGTGGGTGTATGTCCCAGTAGGAGCCACCCAGGCTGCCTGTTAGGAGAGGACATGACAGTGCTTCCGTCTTTCTACCCTGGGGGACACGGTGAGTTGGAACATAAATCTTTGTTTGTATGGTTGGATGGATTGGGATGGCAGAGAGGTTATAGGGAAGTTGCATTGGGACCAGGTTGTGATCAGCAGGGACTGACCTGGCAAGTGGTTTCCCTTTTTAATTATTTTCTCTTATTAGCATGTTCCTAGGTCCCTTGATTCTCTTTTTCCATGTTAATGCAACTTTGACTTGATGAGGCTTTTCTTCATTAATAGTGCACATTAGATATTCTGAATTTGTACTTTCCTACCTTCAGTAAGGTGTGTTAAAGTGTGAGTTTTGGGGCTGGACATGGTGGCTTACATCTGTAATCCCAGTGTTTTGGGAGGCTGAGGCGGGAGCACTACTTGTGGCCAAAAGTTAGAGATCAGCTTGGGCAACATAGCAAGGCCCCATTTCTGCCAAAAACTTTTAAAAATTAGCTGTGCATGGTGGTGCGTATCTGTAGTCCCAGCTACTTGAGATGCTGAGGCAGGGGAATTGCTTGGATCCAGGAGTTTGAGACTGCTGATAGTTTATGATCACCACTGTGCTCCTGCCTAGATGAAGAGCAAGAGAGACCCTGTCTCTAAAAGAATAAAGAAGTAAAGAATAAGTTTTGTTCCATGGCAGGACGATTGCATCTCCTTGGAAGACTTGAGCATGAGCTCTACTTCTCCATAGGAAAGAGAATGATTTTTGCCACTACCACCCTCTCCCCATTAACATGTATTTTGTTTTATTTGTGTTCACAGTCTATTTCATATTTAGATCTTCTAGGTGGCTTGAAGCAAATTTGAAGTCTCTTTTGAGACTTGAATTTCCAAATGTGAGTTGTATAAAAACCAAAACAGTCCAAGGTTGACCATTCTGTGTTAACTCTGCTGAAAGCAGATTTTAAGTGACTGAGTGATGGTTGGGTAAGACCTTAGTTTTTGTTTTCTGTTTTTTTTCCTAGACCACATTACAGGTAAGTAGGTTTTTGTTATTTAGTATTATAAAAATAACTTTTGCTATTCTTTTTTTGGTTCTTTTTGTAAGGCACAACTCCATGGACCATATATTTTTCTTTTAAATGCCAAGTTTGTAGTGAACAACAATGTTTCAGCAATTGTTAGAAATCTTGTGGTAATAATGGAATCCACAAGACATGTTTGTTCAGAGAATCAAAAATCAAAGACTATACAGTGCTATTTTAGAGCAGGTCGCTTAAGAAGCCTCTTGTATGTCTCTCTTGTGTTTTTATAACTAGGTATTTAGAAGAGCAGAAGACAGAGAATGGAAAAGATAAGGAACAGAAACAAACAAATTCTGATAAAGAGAAAATGAAAGAGAAAGGGAGCTTCTCTGACACGGGCTTGAGTGATGCAAAAATGAAATCTGATCCATTTGCTCCCAAAACTGATTCTGAGAAGCCTTTTCGGGGCAGTCAGTCACCCAAAAGGTATAAGCTCCGAGATGACTTTGAGAAGAAGATGTCTGACTTCCACAAGGAGGAGATGGATGATCAAGATAAGGACAAAGCTAAGGGGAGGAAGGAATCTGAGTTTGATGATGAACCCAAATTTATGTCTAAAGTCATAGCAGGTGCAAACAAAAACCAGGAGGAGGAGAAGTCAGGCAAATGGGAGGGCCTGGTATATGCACCACCAGGGAAGGAAAAGCAGAGGAAAACAGAGGAGCTGGAGGAGGAGTCTTTCGCAGAGAGATCCAAAAAGGAGGATCGGGGAGGGAGCAAGAGAACCGAAAGTGGGCACAGGGGGTTTGTGCCTGAAAAGAATTTCCGAGTGACTGCTTACAAAGCAGTCCAGGAGAAAAGCTCATCGCCTCCCCCAAGAAAGACTTCTGAGAGCCGGGACAAGCTGGGAGCCAAAGGAGACTTTTCCACAGGGAAGTCTTCCTTTTCCATTACTCGAGAGGCCCAGGTCAATGTCCGGATGGACTCTTTTGATGAGGACCTTGCACGGTGAGATGTACTCCTTCTTGATCCTCAGGGATTTAATGGCCTAAGTGGTGTCTCCTAATCCTTCTCCCTGAGGTCATTCTGTATTTCCCCCTACTAAATTTCAGTGCTGATACTCTCATGTCTGCCTCTTCAGTGGAGAGTGTGTGTCACTGAGTGGTACAGGGGGGAGGGACAACATTCCTGAGTGAAGTGTGTTTTTAGTCCTTAGTGATTGGTTCTCTTGGTTACTGGGTCCCCTGTGCTTCTCTCTCAGTCACTCTTCATCACCTACCCACTGCCTCCAACCCCTTGTCTTTGCCCGTGAGGCCATCTACGATCCATTTCTTCGTTTTTAGCTGGGTCACCAAAGTCTGTATTACAAGCCTCTACCATCAGATAACATAGTAGCAGCTTTAGGGTTGAAGACAGCAGATACCTTCCCCCTTCCAACTTTAGGAAAGAGCGGTGAGACCCATGCTGTTTTTACTTGGTGCTAATAACCCAGCCAGTTGGAAATCTGCTTGAGCAGAAAAAGTCACTGAGGTTTAACACTTTACCCCACTTTAAGGTTCCCAGTGAAGAAAGGGGAGAGGGAGATCTTGATACCTTTTTCCTTAGTGATGGTGCATAGAGGTTACTTTGAACTTTGGTAGGGAGAGAAAAAAGGAACTTTTTAGGAAAAAAACAGTATTGTGCTTTCATGATTGAAATGTTCTTTCTACATATCTTGTTACATTGGGCCTCTCTGTATTTCTTTTTCAGACCCAGTGGCTTATTGGCTCAGGAACGCAAGCTTTGTCGGGATCTTGTCCATAGCAACAAAAAGGAACAGGAATTTCGTTCCATTTTTCAGCATATACAGTCAGCTCAGTCTCAGCGTAGTCCCTCAGAACTGTTTGCCCAGCATATAGTGACCATTGTTCACCATGTTAAAGGTGAGTCCAGACCCCAGCCTGCTTCAGACTCCCTCTCCACACTTTTATAAGTAGAATGATGAGTGGGTGAATAGGTGTATAAGGGAGCCTTTGGGGCCTCTTTATCTCCTCTAAGGTGTTTTGAAGCTAGGGGTGGGCTTGAAGGAAATTCACGGAGATGTTCCCGTGTTTTACTTATAGAGCTGAACAAAGCCAAGCACCGTGGCTCAAGCCTGTAATCCCAGTACTTTGGGAGGTCATGGTGAGAGGATTACCTGAGCCCAGGGGTTTGAGACCCGCTTGGGCAACTTGGTGAGACCTCGTCTCTACAATAAATCAAAAAATTAGCTGGGCGTGGTAGCGTACACCTGTAGTTCCAGCTACTTGGAGGCCTGAGGCAGAGGGATCGTTTGAGCCCAGCAGGTCGAGGCTGCGGTGGCCATGAGTATGCCTCTGCACTCCAGCCTGGGTAACAGAGTGAGACTCCAACTCAGAAAAAAAAAATTATAGAACTGAACATTTTGAAATGCTATTAATTGTGATCATGGGAGTAAGTAAAATCCTTCACATGGAGGTTTAGAATGGTTGAAAACTTAGAAGCCATTATGAAAATGCCTTATTCAGCACCTGTTTTCCTTTCTAGTGGTTACCTGCAGACCTTGTGGTATGAATTTCTTCTCCTAAATTATTTTGTCATCCCCTGTGCAAATGGAGGTGGGCAGGTTGGGGGAATGGTCAAGAGAAGTAATGCAGAATCTGGGTTGGGCCAGCTACAGGTTCCATCTAAACTTAAACTTAAGCAAGCTGTGTCTTACAGGAAAAGTAAGCTCCAGGTTTTTTTGTCATTGTATCCATGTCCTACGACAAGGGAGCTAAAGTGGAAATTAAGTGCCTGACATTGGTTTGTGTTTGAACCAGCCACTTTTCCTTCCTCTTTTCAGCGTGTTTGTTGTATGAATCTGACTGTTTTGGTCACACCTCTGTGGCTGCAGGATCATGCAAAAGAGTTGACCATTGTGTCTGACTTTGGTAGCATAACATGTGTTTCTTTGACTCCCAACAGAGCATCACTTTGGGTCTTCAGGAATGACATTGCATGAGCGCTTTACTAAATACCTAAAGAGAGGAACTGAGCAGGAGGCAGCTAAGAACAAGAAAAGCCCAGAGATACACAGGTGAGGACCTCAGCTGTAACTGGAGGTTGTAATAGAAGACTTCTTATCAGATATTAAGCTTGTCTGATTAAATTCTCCTGCTAATGTACCTTTAGTGCAAAATTTAGGGTAACATCTTCTAGACTCTAGGATAGTTGCAGGCATTTGTATTTGAGAATGAAAGAGATGTGCTTTGAGGACTGTAGTCACTCACTTGGGGCCTGAGAAAAACAGTTCTCTTCGTATAAATAAATTCCTGTATCCTTGGGAGCTGGAAAATGTTAACCTGAGATTACTGTGGGCTTTCTGCAGGTAGAGTGAACCCTTAGTTTGTTGAAGCAAACCCATGAATTTCATGGTTGTTTGAACTGTCATAGGTAATTTGATTCTTTTGTAAGAATTTGCCTAGAGGGAGGAGAGGAGAGCTTGTAGGATTATCTCAAAGAGTTTAAAAATCCAGCAGGTAGCCGGGCTCAGTGGCTCAGCCTGTAATCCCGCACTTTAGGGGGCTGAGGTGAGTGGATTGCCTAAGCTCACGGGTTCGAGACCCACCTGGGCAACTTGGTGAGACCTCATCTCTACAATAAATCAAAAAATTGGTAGCACGTGCTTGTAGTTCCAGCTACTTGGAAGGCTGAGGTGAAAGGATCGCTGGAGCCCAGCAGGTCGAGGCTGCGGTGGCCGGGAGCGTGCCACTGTACTCCAGCCTGGGCGACTGAGTGAGACTCCAACTAAAAAAAAAAAAAAAAAAAAAATCCAGCAGGTTTAAAGAATAACCTGTTTGGTTGTGGGGACTAGAAACAAAGTTGGCTTTAACTTTAATTCCTCACTAGTGAGCTCTTGAAGCTGTTGGAGTAGGTAGAAGGACCAAGTTTACACGATAGCCTTGGATTTAGGATCTATTGAGATTTGCCATTCCAGACAGTTCTTTCTTAACCTAGACCTAATCTTAAGGGGATAATGGACCCATATTTATAATTCTCAAGGTGAAAACTGCTATTGGAGTTATTAAGGCATAGATAGGGCTATAGATAATATTATGGGCATAGCTGTAGGTGAGTTGTCTTTCTGCCTATAGCAGGAAGCAGCAAAACTGGGAGAGAACAGAAAACTCCTAACTTCTGTTTGAATAGTTTGGGAATTTGGGATTGTGTGTGTGTGACCATGCTTGCAGGTACACCTGCCTATGAAAAAGTATAAGTATGTAAGTAAATAAGTAATACATATTATATGTTATAAAACATAATAAAAAGGAATGCCTGTTATGCTGTTACCCAACTTAGGAACTAGAATATTACCAGTATTATATTCACACTGTGGAATGTTATATACTTTTTGTTTCCAATTTCAGGAGGATAGACATTTCCCCCAGTACATTCAGAAAACATGGTTTGGCTCATGATGAAATGAAAAGTCCCCGGGAACCTGGCTACAAGGTGAACTGTTGCTTTGATCAGTAATTCCAACAAAATGAGTGCGTTGGGCATGAACTTGACAGAAATGTGTGTTTGTTTAAATTACTCTCTACTTAAGTTTGTGTTTTTCTTTTAAGGATGGGCATAATTCTAAAAAAATGAACTACAAAGGGTTAATTTTTATTAAATGTATCAACAACCTTTGTGAAGTGGTTAGAATATGGTAAATGACCCCAAAGTCTATTGAGGTGAGCTTGAGAAAAAAAAGAGAGGAGTTTTGGAACAAGTGCCCATGATGAGAGAAGAAACTTTTTGTGATATTTTTCTGCTTGTAAGTATTATCAAATCAACTGTATACATGCACTATTTCCCACCATGATTTCAAAAAGACATGCATGTCGGAGGAGAGTGAAATATTCATATCTTAACTTAGACTGTTTTAAACAGCTGGTCCAGTTTTTTCCTAACATTGTACCATATCTATCATCTGTCGGTAACTGTTACTTTAAAGCTAAACATTACTTTGCTAGCCCAGCTATATTTGCAATGATATGCACGTAAACGTTGTTATTAAGAGGTTAAAGCTTATATGCAGTCTTTTACTATGAAATAACTAGTTTGGGTTTTTAAAATCCTAGTATTTATTTATCTTCATTCACATATACAACTGAAATTTAAAATTACAGATGGCTGTTCTAATGCTGCTGAAATCTTTTCTAAAAATAATAATTTTCAAGTTTTCCAAACAAATTTGTCTTATTGGTTGAATGTGATGAAAGGCACTTTTGGGTGATCTCTCTTCTTTCCCACCCACCTCTTTCTCCAAGTATCTGTCAATTTGGCACTAGCCATGTGAAATCTACGGTTTTGAAACATTCGAAGAGATCTCATTCTCCATGCCTCAAAAAACCAGCTCATTAGAGGTGCTGTCTGCACTGCCCACGGGAGCAGTGACTGCATTTGTTTTTTGTCTCTTTTGGTCTTTGGAGGATACACAGGCCCCCTTCCTTCTCTTAGAAACAAATGAAGTTATAAAATAATAAACCTATTTTCCATCACTACTACTGTTAATTAAAATTAAACTTTATTTCAGAAAATAGTTACTACAAGTAAAGTGTTAATAGAGTGAACTGCTTATTCCTTCCTCCTTTAGGGGAGATTTACTTCCATGAGACACATCCTAGTGTTTGATGTCCCTGAAACTATCTTGCATCTTGGCCCCATGGAATTTCCCAAGAACTGTTGAAAACCATTGCAGTGATGGTCTGGGCAGGTGTGCTGTTGCTGCTACTGGATTTATACTGTATCTGCAGCATACCTTGATTGTTAAACTTCCTGGGAAGTTAGCAAAAAAGTTTCTTTGTTGTTTTGTTTTTTTAAAATAAATTTTAACCTGGTACCACCAGTTTTTGGATTCTCCACTATAGTTTTTGATATTCTCTTTCTCTCTTTTTTTTTTCTTGAGTTGGCATCTCATTCTGTCATCCAGGGTGGAGTGCAGTGGCATGCTCATGGCCGCCACAGCCTCAACATGCTTGCTGGGCTCAGGCGATCTTTCCACTTCAGACTTACAAGTAGCTGGAACTACAGGCACGCGTCACCATGCTCAGCTAATTTTTTAATTTATTGTAGAGATGAGGTCCTGCCAAGTTGCCCAGGCTGGTCTCAAACCCCTGGGCTTCAGGCAGTCCTCTAGCCTTCACTTCCCAAAGTGCTGGGATTACAGATGTGAGCCCCTGGGCCCGGCTTTTGATCTTCTTTCTAGAGAAATTTCTCAGTATAGCTCAGCATTTTGGAAGGCTGCTTAAGTCTTCCATTGTCTCTCAATGGACTCAATACGCAGAGGTAATTCCAAGTAGCGAGTAAGCTGTGGGTGGCTGCTACAACGTAGGTAGGGGAGAGAGCACATTTCCACTCTTAGTGGTGACTAACCCTGAGCCAGTCTAACCACCCACCTTCCAGAGCTAAGTTTAGTCCTCTCAACTTAAAGACTAGCCAGTCATTCCTGGACCACAAAAGAAACAACTTGAGATCAATATACAGCATTTTCAGAAAGCTCCCATCATGGTTGTAGAGAACTGGCTTGGACTCTGAGGGACCCCCATGACATAATTTCTGGGACATCCCTTCTGAGCTTGGGTGAGGTACCTCATGTTCCCAGTGCTTCCTCTGCTCTCCTCCATTGGAGTAAAAACCACAGTTTATGGGGTGGTTGAGTTGGCAACCCTGAATCCCAAGCACCTTAATTTTTACTTCTCTTTTGATAGGCTGAGGGAAAATACAAAGATGATCCTGTTGATCTTCGCCTTGATATTGAACGACGTAAAAAACATAAGGAGAGAGATCTTAAGCGAGGTAAATCAAGAGAATCAGTGGATTCCCGAGACTCGAGCCACTCGAGGGAAAGGTCAGCTGAGAAAACAGAGAAAACTCATAAAGGATCGAAGAAGCAAAAGTACGTAAGCCCCTGCCTGTCACCCCATTTAGACTTCTAGTCTCTTGTCTGCTTCCTTTGGGTTGTACACAGCCAGAGGACTTTAGGGTTAGGAATTACAACTTGTGTTTCTTCTTTTATGCCCCTAGTTTGAAGGCAGATCTCCTGCATCAAAAAATTGTGATTCTAATGCCAAGAAGGCTTCTAGGAGAAGTTAATTTGACTACAGGGGTGCTGTGGTGAATCATTTGGGAATTCTTTTTATGGTTGTTTTAGATGTGTTCCTTTTCACCACACTTTCATGGGATGGTTATATTTAAAATGGTTCAAAGTCATTGTCAAGCAAGAATACTGTTTAATCAGAGAAATAAGATGGAACTAGATAGGACAAGATTGTTGATCTTAAATGCCTTTTAAACTAGTTTCGCAGACCATTCCAAGAGAGGTGTTCCAAATGCTTGTTAAACAAAGGTGGCGTTGTTGAATTTTATAGGGCAGCATTCATGCCAATGTCCTGATGTTTCTGTTTACATTTTTGAAAGTTCCATGACTTTTGAATCATGTCTAATTAAAAGTAGCACAGTTGAAGCCCCACACTTTAGGCAATACCACTTGTTTCTGAACTTCAGCTGGCAAGTATTTTAATATCCATTTGATAACCACCCTTTGAACAGTTGATGTGATACCCATTTTACCCGTTTGAAAGCTCAGCCAAACGCAGAATGATTTGTGTAAGGTCACACAAATATCAGCTGACATAAAAACTTGGGTCTTTTGTTCCACTTTGTCTCCTGTTCCACTGTGGTACTTATGCATTAGGAACCCCGACAGCCCTCTTTGATAAAGGACCTGATCATCCTCAACGGGGAACTGAAGTGGGGGTACGATAGGCTGCCACTGGTGGAAAGGTGGACCTTTCAAGCACCACAGGGTTGGGTCTGCATAACTAATTCTGACTTCCTCTCCCTGGAATACATGCCTACCATCTGACATGCTGTGTGACCTTGAACAAGTGTCTTACAAACCTTAGTATGCTGTGATTTGAAAAAAAAAAAGATAATTCATTATTCTTATTATATAATTGAAGAATGACTTACCCAGGTCACACAGCTAATAAGAGGCAGCGCTAAGGACTATTTTTAGTGGGGCCAGACAGTAACCTAAATTAATTTCCTCTTATGAATCGATGCTAGAAAGAGCCAGTGTGCATGAATGGGGGATGGGGAACAAGGTGCTTTTCATAATGGAAGACTGAGGGAAGGCGGGCAATGGTAGGTTACTGACATGATGCTTGATTGGCTTGATTGGCTTCTCCCTAGAAGTCCTCTACTCCTGGGAGCCTGGCCTTTCTGCCACCTTAGAGGCATTGAGTAACCTCCACTGCCCTATGGCAGGGCTGACACCCACCTTAGTATATAAGCAGTGACTCATTATATTAAGCTAATTTGCCGTAGTCTGTAATTTCCCCCAAGATGAAGGGAAGGGAAGTGGAATAACTCTGGGAAGAGTTTCGCCAGATTCTTGGTTTAATGACACAACCTGTTTGAGCCCAGTGGGGGGTGGGGTATGTGAAGTGGTGGTTTAATTAGGCTAGGTTTGAATACAGGTTCTGCTCACCTCTGTCACCTGAGTCTCCTACTAGTAAAATGGAGGAAATAATCATATTGCCATTGACTGCATACTGGCTTTGTCAGTTTAGTGTTTAAACACATTGTTCATTTAATCTCTAAAGCAACTGCGTGAGACATGTCGTACTCTAGTGAGAAATAGAAGTAAAAAATAAAATAAAAATGGTTTAGTTATATCTCTTTTTTTTTTTTTTTTTGAGCTCCCGGCCACTGCAGCCTTGACCTGCTGGGCTCCAGCGATCCTTCCAAGTAGCTGGAACTACAGGCGCGCGCTACCACGCCCGGCTAATTTTTTGATTTCTTGTAGAGATGAGGTCTCACCAAGTTGCCCAGGCGGGTCTCGAACCCGCGGGCTCAGGCAATCCACTCAGCTCAGCCTCCCAAAGTGCTGGGATTACAGGCTGAGCCACCGAGCCTCGCTTAGTTATATCTCTTACAAAAAATAAGATAAAATAATGTAAAGCACTGCAGGATGGCAGTCACACAGCTTCTGTCCCGCAGCAGATGCATCAGAGCTCAGTAGAGGGTCCGTCTTTTTCTTCCTTTCTAATCATGCATGTGTCTTAGACTAAGCTCCTGGAAGCCAGGGACTGTTTTGTTCCTGCTTCTGTTTATGGTACATGTTCCTCACAGGCTCAGACATAGATGTGTGACTGGACGTGACAGATACAATTGGGAGGAAATGCCTCAGATATCCTAGGTGGGATAGGTTGGGAGTGATCTGGGTTTTTTGGGTTATTCACCTTCAATTTCTTCTTCTTTTCTTTTTTTTTTTTTTTTTTTTGAGTCGGAATCTCACTCTGTTACCCAGGCTGGAGTGCCATGGCACGCCTCACAGCCGCTGCAGCCTTGACCTGCTGGCTCAGGTGATCCTTCTGCCTCAGCTTTCCAAGTTGCTGGAACCACAGGCATGCAACACCACGCCCAGCTAAATTTTTTTTATTTATTGTAGAGACCAGGTCTCGTTATGTTACCCAGGCTGGTCTTGCTATGTTACCGAGGCTGATATTACAGGCATGAGTCACCACACCCAGCCATCTTTGGTTTCTTCATCACAGTCACACTCTGTATTGCTCAGTGTTTTCTTATCCATGAGGCCCCAGGCAAGAGCTGTCCTCTAGAAGATTATTGATTTCCCTGGCTCTTCTCTCTCTCTCTCTCTCTCTTTCTTTTTCTTTTTCATAGGAAGCACCGGAGGGCACGAGACCGGTCCAGATCATCCTCCTCTTCCTCCCACTCATCTCACTCCTACAAAGCAGAAGAGTACACTGAAGAGACAGAAGACAGAGAGGAGAGCACCACGGGCTTTGACAAATCGAGACTAGGGACCAAAGACTTCGTGGGTCCAAGTGAAAGAGGAGGCGGCAGAGCTCGAGGAACCTTTGTAAGACCCTCCCTCCATACTCTTCCTTTCTCTAAGGCCCTTGCTCCCACCAATTCTGATTATATTTCATCAGAACACAAGCTTTGTTGCCTCTGTCATAGTAATCGAATCTCTAGACCCCATAGGCCCCAGGCCTCCCACATTCCCCAGGCTTTTTATTTTTATGTTTATGTTCATAATCATGTAGCTATAGAAAGCCTGTTACGGCTTCTGATTTCAGAACTTCTCCGTTTACTTTGACTCCTGCTGTTTGTAGGGAAGGCTTTGGGCCGTTTGTTCTCTGTCTGGACTCTAGACTTGAGATGAGCAGAAGGGGAATGGCTAGAAACCAGTTGACCAGCATTTGACCTGAGGACACCTGTTTCTTCTGTTCCAAAAAAGTGAACAGAATTCAGGGAGGCTTTTCCCTTTTCCTGACATAATCCTTTGTTCCTCTCTCCCCCACCCCCTATTTATTGTCATAGCAATTTCGAGCCAGAGGGAGAGGCTGGGGCAGAGGCAACTACTCTGGTAACAATAACAATAACAGCAACAATGATTTTCAAAAGAGAACCCGGGAAGAAGAATGGGACCCAGAATACACACCCAAAAGCAAGAAGTATTACTTGGTATGTGTCTGGAGATAACCAGGAGGGTCCAGAGGGCCTTTGGCATGCGCTGTAGCTGACACTAGGGCCTTCATTGGTTTGTCCAAAACTGATTAAATGTGTGTGGGGGCATGTTGTACTGGGGTGCATGTACTTGTACAGTATAGTGACAGTTTAGATGGGTGTCTTGTATAAAGGAGTCCTGTTCTCAAAAGAGTTTATCCTTAGAGATGTTTATGGTTTCCAGGGTAAGCGAAGAAGTGAAGTGTTGTTCTTGTCTTTTTAGTCTGTGAGTTTGTTTTATTGCTCACCACTCCCAACTTCAGACCCCCCACCCCACCCCAGGGTAGAGCCATAACCCTTCCCTGATGGGCAGGCAGTCCCTTTATGTCCCTCCCTCATGGTGCAAGATTGACAGGGAAGATGTAAATTTTTTTTTTTTTTTTTTTTTTTTGAGTCAGAGTCTCACTCTGTTGCTCAGGCTGGAGTGCAGTAGAATGCTCATGCCCACCGCAGACTCGACCTGCTGGGCTCTGGCGATCTTTCTGTCTCAGCCTTCCAAGTAGCTGGAACCACAGGTGCGTGCTACCACGCCCAGCTTATTTTTTGATTTATTGTAGAGATGAAGTCTGGCCAAGTTGCCCAGGTGGGTCTCGAACCCGCGGCTCAGGCAATCCACTTGCCTCGGGCCGCCCAAAGTGCTGGGATTACAGGCTGAGCCAACGAGCCTGGCCTAAACTTGTCACTTTGGGCGGCCCGAGGCAAGTGGATTGCGTGGGCCCA
>CAUYQG010266667.1:0-19420 GCA_963574415.1 Tarsius wallacei
CCAGACTGGAGTGCAGTGGCCGCTCCCGGCCACCGCAGCCTCGACCTGCTGGGCTCCGGCGATCCTTCCGCCTCAGCCTTCCGAGTAGCTGGAATTACAGGCACGCGCTACCATGCCCGGCTAAGTTTTTGATTTATTGTAGAGATGAGGTCTTGCCAAGTTGCCCAGGCGGGTCTCGAACCCGCGGGCTCAGGCAATCCACTCATCTCAGCCTCCCAAGGCGCGGGATTACAGGCTGAGCCACCGAGCCCGGCTCAGAATTTTTTTTTTTTAAGAGACGAGGTCCTGCTGTGTTGTCTAGGCTGGTCTTACACTCCTGGCCTCAAGCCATCCTCCCACCTCAGTCTCCAAAAGTACTGGGATTGCAGGCATGAGCCACTACACTCACCCTCTGTCATTTTCTAATAAAAACCCATATATATCTAATCTATGACCCAGCAGTCCCACTCCTAGGCACTAATAGACAGAGGGATAGATGGATGGATGATGAATGGATGAATATTTGGATGGATGGATGGATGGATGAATAAGGGACAGCTGGAGGGACAGGTGGGACAGATGAGTGGATGGACATGCCCTGGATGGATATGGGATGACGGATAAGCAAGAGCACAAAGTCGTCCAAACAATGCCACCAAGCAGCCAGCTGGGGACTGGGACCTCCGCGGGCTCATCATAGCGTCCTTCCAAATGAAGAAGCAGGAGCTGGGGGGCGGTGGGAGCCTCCAAGGGTGCTCACCAGCCTTGAGCTTCTCCAGCTGCCCCTGCAAGTCCTGGAAGTGGGCCTCAAGGTGGTTGCCCTCCGAGTGCACCTTGTCCAAGTGCTGCTGCAACGCCTCACGCTGCTGCTCCTGCAGCGAATTCCTGCTGACCTCACTTGCACGCACTGCCACCAAAGCCTCCTGCAACTACGGGGACAGGGACTGAACACTGGGTCAGCTCGCAGCGTGGCAAGCAGTGGGATATGGAACAGGCTGAGGGAAAGGAGGTGCGGGGCCACAGAGTAGAGGAGGAGATGGGGAGGGGCAGGCCTAGCTTACCTCCTTGATCTCCTCCTGCAGATGCTCTACCTGGGAGTTCTGCTCGTTGATGAAGTTGAACTCAGCAAAGTTGCGCTCCTCAACTGGGGGAGAGTAAGGAAGGGTAGGGTCCAGAGAGGGAAGACAGAAACAGAGAAAATCAGAGGCAGAGAGACACACAGAAGGTCAGAGAAAGAGATATTGAGAAAGACAGAAGCCAAGGTATGTATAGAGACAAACAGAGAGAAAGAGGCACAGAGACCGAGATGTAGACACAGAAACACAGAGCAAGTCACAGTGAGAGAAAGATAGAGGACAGAAAGCCACAGAGAGACACAGAACTATCCAAAGAGATGGAGAGAGACAGACATCGCAAAAATGACAGACGTGAGAAAAGAGAGAAACAGAGAGGAACTGGGTTGAGGGAAAAATGTGGAGAGTACCCAGGAGGAAGGGAGATTTGGAGAGAGACAGACACACAGCAAGAAAGAAGCAGGAGGGCACAGAGTTGCAGATCTGGAGGGAGGGGACAGACTGAGACAGGTGGAAGACAGATGGGGAGCTGGACACCAAGCCACAGGGATGGGGAAAGGCAGAGACAGGGCCACAGTACGAAGGAGGGGGTGCCGGTGCAGTGGAGGAGTCCCCAGGGCCAAGCCGAGCCTGCACTGGACTCGGGAGAGCTGGGGCCCCGCGCAGTCCACTCACTCTCCAGGTACTTCTGCACCAACATGTCGGGGTCTCTTTCCCCGGTCAGCTGGGACAGCTTGTTCAGGGCGTCCTCGTAGCGCAGCACCAGCTTCTCCTGCGAGGTCTTCCGGAGGCCTTGGGTCACCTCCCGGGCTGGGGAAGAGGGAGCGGAGAGGTCAGCCTCTTGTGCAGACCGCGAGGCGCGGCCCGGCCCAGCCCCGCCCTCTCAGGCCCGCCTGCCCTGCGGCCGGGAACGAGAAGCCGCCGCAGTGCCCTAGGGCTGGGTGCCTGGCGCGTGGGACGCAGAGGCAGCAGCCCCCGCCTCACCCCTCCGTTCGCGCTTCTCCATGATGGCAGGATCCGGCTGCCGATCGCTGTTCTTGAGCTTGAGGAAACGGTGCAGCTGCTCCAGGCGCGAGATCGGCCGCAGCAGGGTCTGCACCTCCGTCTGGTTGTGCGCCTCCTCCTTCTCCGCGCGATCCCGCAGGATGCCCATCTTGGTCGTCGCCTCCTCCCTGGGAGAAGATCAGCCCGGAGACTGGTTTGGGGTCAGCCTGGGGTCATAGGGATGTGTGGGGTCGCCCTGAGGTTGTGGGCAGAGTCAGCTACGGTCCTGAATGGGCAGGGTCAGCCCCAGGTCAGAGTAATGAGGCAGAATCGGGTTGCGGTTACCCTGTGATCACAAAAAGCAGAGAACTTTCTGGGTTCCCAGAGCTGGGTCAGGATGGGTCTTGGGGGTCAGTGAGGTCCTGGGAGCTAGGTTATAGGGTACTGACAGTCTTGACCACAGATGGGCCATTGGGAGGCTGGGCATTATTATGTGGCCTGTGGACCAGGAGGCAAAATGGTGATGATTGCATAGCTAGAGATTATACCTAGACTCCAAAACGCAAACCAGGTATAACATAATCATGCTGGAGAAGACAGGTAGGTGACATTACAATTACCTGAGCACACATTCTATTAGAATACTGGGGACACCCTAAAAACCTCAGACACTGAACATCCCCTAGCACACTCAGCTTAAAATATCACTTTTAAGCTTTTAAACACACAGGTCGCAGAGTCATTGGGTTGGGAGATACAGCATGCCAGGGTTCCTACCCATGGACAGTTCTAGATCCCACCTCATCTTTGCCAGCCTCAGTTGCCTCTACCCAGGGCTTCAGCTTCCTGCTCTAATCAAATTCCTTTAAGGCTAACTTAGGCCAGTCCTCCTTGATAGGAAGCCTTCCCTGAAAACCACTGGCCCCAGACCCCAGTGACTCCTCCAGAAACTGAAGACACAGCACCAGCCCATGATGCCTGTCCCTCCCTTCTAGCTGAAACCACCCTGTCCTAGGACCCAGCTAGGATGCCCATTGCAGTTAGCTGGAGGAGTGTTGGCGGAGGGTAGTTCATGGATGATGCACAGTCCGGCCAGTAGGCTGCCACTTGTGGGACTCAGCAGAAAAGATAAGCCGGGCCCATCAGATTCCCTCTCTCAGAATCCGAATCGGAAAATGCTAGGAAAGAGACAGCAGGAAGCTGAAACCAGAAGGATGTGTAAAAAGAAGGCATGAGAGCCAGGTGTGGCTCACACCTGTAATCCCAACAGAGACCAGCCTGGGCAACTTGGTGAGACTTTGTCTCTACAATAAATCAAGAAAAATTAGTCGGGCATGGTGGCACACGCCTGTAGTTCCAGCTAGTTGGAAGCTGAGGTGGAAGGATCGCCTGAGCCCAGCAGGTCGAGGCTGCAGTGGCCGTGAGCATGCCGCTACACTCCAGCCTGAGTGACAGAGTGAGACTCCAACCTAAAAAAAAATTTAAAAAAAGAAAGAAAGCATTTGGAGCAAGAGGAGAACAGGGCTGAAGCTGAGAAAGAGGCAGAGATGGAAAAAAGCAAGTGTGGAGCCCATGAGAGCCCTAAAGACAAACAGAAAAGCGGGTGCTAGAGGGCTTTGGCTTCCTGATTCCTCACATGTCTCCTTATCTGAAGGTGGCCTGCGGATCTCTGTCCCTTTCAACCAATACTAATAAATAATAATCTAATTATCTCTTTTGACAGGTGCTTCCAGGTTCTGAGCCCCCTGCTTCGTTCACTATGTGTACATCTTCTTACTTGATTCTCTCTACATCCTTAAGTCCTAGAGGCTATTAAAGATGGGGTCAATAGAGGTTAATTCACATGCCCAAATAACAGGATCTGGCCTGCAGAGCTAGGAAATTGGGGGGGAGAGAAAGGGGCACATTATGGGAGAGGGAGGGGGAGGGAAGTCATGACATCTATTTCTTCAGTCCTGAACCTTCCCACCACCACTGCCTTATGGAAAAGTGCGTCCTCAATCATCTGGGCCCCGCCACCCTGCGTTGTCCCGGAATGCCCTACCTGGCAGCGTAGGCAGAAGTGGAGGAGACGATGAGAGTGCTGACCATCTGCTGCAGGTGGTGGATCTCCTGTGGGGGTAGGGGTAGACAAAATGGGTGCAATCTCATGCTCTGTCTTTCCTTTAGGCCTCGCATTTCCCCCAATAAGGAGTGAAATTCCCAAGCCTTCCCAATGTGGAGCCTCCTCATTAGCAGCTGCCCACGAAAGGGATTTTTTTTTTTTTTTTTTTTTTTGAGTTGGAGTCTCACTCTGTCCCCAGACTGGAGTGCAGTGGCCGCTCCCGGCCACCGCAGCCTCGACCTGCTGGGGCTCCGGCAATCCTTCCGCCTCAGCCTTCCAAGACGAAAGGGATTTTAAAGAAGCAATGGAATAAGAGAAAAATCAAATTGATAAGCTGGAAATGTGGCTGAGAAGGCTCATCCAGGGGAAACACCTAACTAGAAACATACCTAAGAGTACTTACCTAACTTTCTTGGCCAGTGCAGAAATTTGCACAAATTTTATCACTGTGACCACACTATTTTGTTTTCTAGTTCCACGGTGTTATGGGTAAAAGGGGTTCTTTCAGGAGAAAGAAAGGGGAGGAATTATACACACATACACACACACACACACACACACACACACATTTACTTTTGCACAAAGAAACCCAAAGTGGATAACCAGAAACTGAAGACACAGGCAACCGACAGGAGTTGCGTGGGAACCAGGTGAATGAGATGGAGAAATGCTGTTTGTCTAGAATATCTTCAAAATAGTTTTGATTTAGGAGCCTGTTAACGTCTTACATGTTCATAAGGAAATTCAATCAACAAAACAGGAGAGAAAACTAAAACTGAATACAAATGGAAGCAAGTGAGCATAACTGTATTTCAAATGAAGAACATAACCACACAGAGGACCAAAAAAATAGGAACTAATCCCAATAACCTCTAAATACAGTAATTAGAATTGATATAAAGATAATCATCTCCTCGGAGGACAAAACAAACTGCAAATTCTGAATCCTACTTATTCATTTTGGGGGTAGTGGTACACCTGTAGCAGTTCTGAAACTGTGTGTATCATAAGATTGAGCTGTTGGGAGCTAGGGTTCCCACTGGGGGAAAAGGGAAATAGAAAGATAAAATGAAGAACGTTAAGCAAAGAACCAGTGATGTTGGAATGGAAACAGAGGGATCAACATGAACTCATGATTTTTTTTTTTTTTTGAGTTGGAGTCTCACTCTGTTGCCCAGGCTGGAGTGCAGTGGCACGCTCCCGGGCACCCCAGCCTTGGCCTGCTAGGCTCAGGCGATCCTTCTACCTCATCCTTCCAAGTAGCTGGAACTACAGGCACGCACTACCATGCCCAGCTAACTTTTTTTTATTTATTGTAGAGATGAGGTCTTACCACGTTGCCCAGGCTGGCCTTGAACTCGTGGGTTTAGGCAATCCTCTTGCCTCAGCCTCCCAAAGTGCTGGGATTATAGGCTTGAGTCACTGCACCCAGCATGATTTTTAAGTATATGTATTTCCTAGCCCTCTCCAGAGAAAGAGCCTCAAAGCAATGACACCCAGTAGCGATGAAGGCTCTTTGTGCCTAAGTCTTGGTTTCTCCACACCTGCTCACCGCTAGAAAGAGCCAGGACTCCTTGGAGAAATGGCTGACTCCAAGGTTGGGGTAGATCAAGCACTCAATTTCCTGGACTTTCTTCCTGTGCCAGAAGGTGAAGAAGTACTCCCAAAAAATGATGGGTGCATGTCCAAAAGCCACAAAGCTAACTTGAAGGGGCTGCCACAGGCAAATGTGGGACAATTTGAACATCAAAATTAAAAATGACCATTACAGCTTATAATCCATAAAGTAAGAATACACTAATGCTCACTGACAACACACAAATATGCAGGGAAAGAGAAGCTTTTTCTTAGGAAAATCCCATGCTACAAATGTGGGAGAAATGATCGGGTTTTTTAAATCACCATTTTGTAGCCGTTATGGTAGTAACTATTCAGGCAAGAATCATTAATGGTTGCTAAACAATTGAGTGAAAATGTGTCTAGGTACAGGATATTCATGTAGTCTCAAAGAATCTCCCCATAGACTACTTATTCATTACAAAGAAGACAACTTCACATCGGAGAGACCTGGCTAACCAAGTGATCAAAGTTAACATTACAAATTATGGGACAAACTGACATTAGGTGCCTCCTGACATAATACACACAAAGGACACACTATCACTGCTGTGTCTGCCAAAAGTGCAAACACAAATCTAACCACAAAGAAAGATCAGATAAACCCATATCAGGGGACGTCATACAACACAACTGGCCTAGATGCTTTCAAAATGCCAACATCACAGAGAGAGACACAAAGGGGCCGAGGGACTGTTCCAGATGAACATAGCCAGAACAACCAAATGCAATGTGGGGTCCTGGACCAGAGCCGAGAGCTGCAAAAACAAACTACCTATTAATGACGTCATAGGGACAACCAGTGTCCTTGAAATATGAACTGTTTAGAATTTTAACAATGTTTAAGTTCCTGACTTGGGTAACTGTACTGTGTTTATGCGTTTAAAAAAAAGTGTTAGCCAGGCTCAGTGGCTCAGCCTGTAATCTCGCACTTTGGGAGACCGAGGTGAGTGGATTGCCTGAGCCCGTGGGTTCGAGACCCGCCTGGGCAACTTGGCAAGACCTCATCTCTACAATAAATAAAAAATTAGCCGAGCGTGGTAGCGCACGCCTGTAGTTCCAGCTACTTGGAAGGCTGAGGCAGAAGGATCGCTGGAGCCCAGCAGGTGGAGGCTGTGGTGGCCGGGAGCATGCCACTGCCCTCCAGCCTGGGCGCCAGAGTGAGACTCCAACTCAAAAAAAAAACCAACAACAACAACAAAAGTGTTGTTCTTAGGAAATACACATCGAAGTACTTAGGAGTATAATGTCTGCAACATACTGTCAAATAGTCCAGCGATCATAACAATAGATAATTTTCAGCAAAATAATAATTACGCAGATAGAAAGGGAGAGAGAGAAAGTAAAGGAGGCAAATTATCAGTCTTGGTGAAGGATATATAGGAGTTTTTTCCAAATAAAAGTTAAAAGAGGAGGGCAGAGCTGCTTCTTCAAAGGACTTCAAAGGTTGTTAAGATTCCCAAGGAACCTAAATGTTCTCGCCTGCTCATTGATTGCCCTGGGTGATAATATTCAAAATGACATCTCTGCTTCCTGAAAATATAAATGAGGCTGCTTTGTCAGAGGCGTCCTCCAATATTTCCAGATCTCTATGCCCTCTGGACTAAAGCAAGCCTATGGCTCCAGTCAATTCCATACATGAGGCCTGAGTGCTGAAGCAGGAAGAGCAAACAGTGGCAGGAGCACCTGAGTGGGGTCCCTCTTTGCTCTCTGGGTCTCAGGATCACTAACCTTCTTCAGCTTGTGGTCCACATTCAGATAACGGTTCCTCTCGATCCGCAGCAGATCCAGCTTCTCCCGCAGTGCCGCATTCCGCACCAGCTGCTTGTCAAAGTGACAGGTGACCTGGTGGGGCAGATGGAAGAGTTTGTCTGAAGCCTACTCAGCCGAGGAGGAGGAACCTAGCTTATCAGAAATGGGGCCGGCCCGTTTCCTCTTTGGGGGTCCTAAGAACAGCATCGTCTCCCCTTCAAAGCCCATCACTCTCCTTTCCTGGGACCCTCCACCCTTCCAGGATCCGGTCTCCTGACATACACATGCACACACACACACATACACACTGTCCACCATTCCTGGAACCTAACTCCTCTGCTCAGTTCTTCCCGCAACCCCAAAGCTCAGGTCTGGAGAGACCAAGAGGCTGAGCCTCACCCTGTCCAACTGGTCTTCTAGGATCTTGATCCTTCGCCGGACCTTGACCTTCTGATCCAGGATGAATACTGGGGCCCTGACGTTCTTACTGTGGGTAAAGATCTGGGTCTCCCACTCTTGGATCTAGAAGAAAGAGAATAGCACCTATTTGATGCCTGAATGTGGGAGAGGCTGAATGGCCGAGGGAGGACAAGTGACTCAGCATGGCTGACTCTGCTGCCCCTGTGGCCCCAGCATCTCTTCTACCCTTCTACTGATGGTGCCAACCCTCCATGTGGTTCTAGTGGGGCTTCCAACCACCAGCAAACCACCCACCAGTCACACAGCTAGGCAGGACAGCTAGCATAGCTTAGATATAGTGAGTTTCTCAGAGGCAGGCTTAAATAATTAGGAAACCAGATGGTCAGGCATCTGGGCACTGTCTTATCAGGACATAACTTTTTTAAAGTACACACTGACCAAAACTCAGGTCCAACCTTGGAAGATGAGGCAGCTCTTAAAAGAAAACATAATTAAGGAGCAATTTTCCTATGATCTCAAAAGTTCCTCATGACATTGAGGCACAGTGCTCTAAGAGAAAACATAAGTAAAGAGCAACTTTCCTATTATCCCCAAAGTTCCTTGTGACACAGGCAAAACTTAAAAGTAAAATGGTAAGAATTAACACCTGTGATCAAAGCTTATCTTAGAAGTAGGTTACTTAACCATCATTTTGAAAATATACAGAAGTACTCTGTTAAGAGAAAGGTTGTGTCCTTTCCCTTAAGAACACCCACATTCTCTCTTGAAGTTGTTTTTGCTTGTTTGTTTCCTCTAATAAACTTTAAACCTCTCTGTGTGTCTCACTCTGAAATTCCTTTCTGTATGAGCCAGGGACTCATGGAACAAACTGCACCCCACACCACCCAGCATCACCTTGACCCAAGTCTGGACAATCACAGTAATTGGCCTAGAGATGGACATGTGATCCGAGAGGAGCCAGCTTGACTCCTCTTCTAGTATCTGGGGACAAGCACATGAGATGGCAGGATGGATTCCAGGATTTCTGCTGTCAAAGTCCCCACCACATGGAAGATTCTGGAAGAATGAGGCTGGTAGACTGAAGTGGCCATGAAAGTCTGAGAGATGGTGAGAGTGAGCCTGATGACATTAGAATCCCTGGGTCTGCTTATGCCTGCAACCAGCTTCCAAGCTGTCCTTCTCATTGCTGTTATTTATCTTTACTTTTTTGGGGTATGCTCTGTAAATCCCCAACCAAACTGGAGGCTCCATGAGAGCAGAGATTTTTATGTGTTTCATCTGACACAGTAGGTACTCAACAAAACACGCAGAATAAATGAATAAATGAATTGTTTAGCACTATTTCCCAATTTTTGTTCTATCATAGGTTGAGTTGTGTCCCCCCAAAATTCGTATGTTGAAATCTTAACCCCCAGTACTTCACAAGGTGACCTTATTTGGAGGCATAGTCTTTACAGAAGCAATCAAGTTAAATGATATCATTAGTGTGGGCCCTAATCCAATATTCTTGGTGCCCTTCCCAAAAAAAGGAAACCTGGACACAGACATGCACACAGGGAGAGCACCATATAAAGATGAAGAGAGAAATCAAGAGATGCATCTGCAAACCAAGAGCACCAAAGATCACCAGCAAACCCGCAGGAGTAGAACAGATTCTCCCCCACATCCCTCAGAAGGAACCAATTCTGCCAACACCTTGCTCTTGGACTTCAGGCCTTCAAGGCTGTGAGATAATAACTTTCTGTTGTATAAGTCACCCAGTTTGCAGAACATTGTTATGGCAGTGCAAACTTACACATGCACCAAGACACCTCAGAATACAGCGACAAACTTAAAACTCACCATGGGGTATTTTAAATTTTTGAGGAAGACATTGATATTGGTCAGACACCACATGAGCTAGTAGCTCGATGATATCACATCTTTGTGAAACCGAGTTTTCAGCAGTTGCTATGATAAAAATCAAACACTCAAAATTATTGCCATTGTAGCAAAGTCTTCAAGGGACATCTGCATTATTTCTTTTAACTGCATGTGAATCCCAATAAAATTTTCAATTAAAAAGATACAAATATGGCACAACATGGAAACAATATGGAATTTCATGAAATCAACTTGTAATGAGGGTGTCAATGTCCAGTCTTTTTCAAAGCTGCCAAATCTTGGCAGTGTTTCAATCCAAGATTCGGAAGGCCCAAGGTCACACACATCCAACTGGTATGTAATTATGGCTTTTGAGAATGGAATGCAGGGAGGGCCCTTTACACTAGTCTCATTAGCACAAGGGAGGGCATGGCAGTTACTGGGCACTACCAGGGGAAGAAGGGAGGGTGGTGGGGCAAATAACACCACAAAGGATACCTGGTCCTAGAAGGGGGAAATGAGGACCAGTTGGAGGCTCAGACTTCACCTGCATGCAGCCAACTTGTATAGTTAACTCTTACTTGTACCCCACCTCTCTATAGTAAAATAATAGAATGCAAACTTTTTAAAATTTATGTATATTGTTTTTACAAATGGTTTCTAACTTGTCAGGACACAAACATTTATTGGGTTGCTTAAACCAAACTAGTTAATAAATCAACTGTTAGCAGTGCATTACTGGAGTTGCCTAGGTCAACTCAGGAGAGTTGAGTTTCATTTGCAGGAATTCCATGAGTCACTTGTTAAACTGCTGGTAGCTTGAAACTGACCATTGTATTAGTTTTCTATTACTGCATAACAAGTTACCACAAACTTAGAAGCTTAAAATAATGCCTGTTTATTATCTCACAGTTTCCATGGGTCAGGAGTCTAGGTCCTCTGCTCAGGCTATGCCATATTCTGTGGGACAGAAGCACATCACAGATTCCACCCACACCCAAGAGGAGGGGATTATACAAGGACATGACTCATTGGGGTCACCTTCGAGTATGTTCACCACAACCAAGATGGAATATTTATGTTATGAAAATCAGCAAATGCTACAAATCAAGGTACTTTTACCCTCCTGAGAGCTGGTTTCCCTGCACACCTCTATTAGGGATTTCTCTGGGGGCTTAAAAAAATTACTACGAAATTAAGGGTTCCAGGAACAAAAAAGCTTAATTGAAGAAATTGTTCTCAAAATTGGAACTCTCCTTTAATTTTTAAAAATTTTGCTTTTCACACCTAGATCACTAGCCTAACTAAAATATATGTGTTTATATGGTACAAGGTAGAAATTTTTAAACAGCTTTATTGAGAAATAGATGACATACATTAAGACTGTACATTTTTAAAGAATACAATTTGATGTTTTCACAAAATCAAGAGAGTAAATATATCCATCACTCCAAAACCTTTCATGTGCCCTTTTGTACTTCCTCCTCACCCTCTTCCTGTAGCCTCCTCCCTCCAGCAATCACCAATATGTGCTGTCGCTATTGATTAGTTTGCATTTTCTAAATTTTTATATTAATGGAATCACATAGTATGTACTCTTTGGAGGGAGGATCTGGTTTCTTTCACTCACAATAATTATTTTGAGATTCATTCATGTTGTTGTGTATCAGAAGCCCATTGCTTTTTTTTTTTTTTTTTTTTTTTCGTCAGAGTCTTACTCTGTCGCCCAGGCTAGAGTGGCTCAGGTGATCCTTCCGCTTCAGCCTTCCAAGTGGCGGAACCACAGATGCATGCCACCACACCTGGATAACTTTTTATTTATTATAGAGACAAAGTCTCGCCAAGTTGTCCAGGTTGGTCTCAAACCCCTGGACTCAGGCAATCCTCTCACCTCTGCCTCTCAGAGTGCTGGGATTCCAGGAATGAGCCACTGCACCCAGCCAAGCTCATTGCTTTTTATTCCTAAGTAGTATTCCATTGCATGTATGTACCACAATTTATTTATCCATTCACCCATTGATGGACATCTGGATTGTTTCCATTTTCAGTTTTACAAATAAAGTTGTTATGAACATTCATGTACAATTCATTGTATGGACATAGGCTTTCTTTTCTCTTGAGTAAACACCTAGAAGTGGAATATCTGAATCATATGGTCAGTGTATACTTTGTGTTTTTAGAAATAGCCAAGCTGTTTTTTCAAAGTAGAGTACCATTCTACATTCTCACCAGCAAAGTATGAAAGTTCCATTTCCTCCACATGCTCAAAACTGTAAGGCAACTTGTTATAGTCAGTCTTTTTAAATTGATTTTGAGAGTTCTTAATATATTCTGGATGCAAGTTCTTTATCAGATATATGCTTTGCAAATATCTTGTGACTGCATCACTCCCACATCTATTGTTACATTTCCTTTCTCCCTCTGACATCCATCAACTTCTTGGACTCTGATTCTTCTGCCTCTCTCTTATAAAGTCCCTTGTGATTATATTGGGCCTACTCAAGATAATCCAGGGTAACTTTGTCATCTTAAAATTCTTAATCATACCTGCAAAGTTTCTTTTGCCATGTAAAATAACATATTCACAGCTTCCAGAGTAGAACATGGGCATCTCTGGGGAGGGGACATTATTCTGCTTATCACACTTCCTTAAGTGAAGTGCATTTCTTTAGTTTTTTAATAGTTTTACTTCCCATGTATACGCTCATATACACCTTAAACAACAGTTTAGTTTGGGCCTGTTTTTGAGTTTTATATAAATAAGATACCACTGCATGTAAACTTTATGCCTTGCCTCCTTCATTCAAACGTTTTTCACATTCATCTATGTCACAGTGCATAATCATAATCCATTTATTTTTCATTGTTTCATATTTCATTATACTAATATACTGCATTTATTTACTCATTCAAATATTGATAGACATTCGTCTGGTCCCATTTTGGAGCTAACTACTATGAATGATGCTCCTATAAACACTCATTTAATGAGTCCTGCCTTGTATCAGAGCATATACTCTGGTAGTGGAATGTCTAGGTGGAAAAAAGGGTTAACAACAGGTCTAAACCCATTTTCTGTAGAAAGATGTCTTTGGTTTACTTTCTTCCAACACTGTTTCCATGGAAATATACTGGGTCAAGGTAAATATGGAATGCCAGCTGTGTTCCCAGGCAACAATTTGACTATAAAAATGATCCCTGATTGGTGGCAGAGCCTGTGGTATCAGGCAACTGTAGATGCTCCTTGTGTGGGTTGAGAAGCAGCGCCTGGACACTGAAGATGCATTTGATGCCGTCATGCCAAGACGTTGTTGTTCTGCCCTCTATTCTTCTACAAAGTTAAGTGAACCTGGTACCAAGTTACAGCCTGTTGGGTCCCATCAGTGTGAATGTCAGGCTGAACTCAAGACCCCTCATTCTGGTCATGCCAGGATGATAGAACCCTGGATCAGAAGGTATGTCTATCTTCAATTTAATAATGGGGGGAAACTTTTCATAATATGTAATTTGTACCCCTACCAATAGTTTGTAAATGTTTCCACTGCACCTTCCTCCCCAACACTCAGCATTTTTATTCAGATACTAATGTTTGAAAATCTGATAAATGTTTAATGGTATCCCATTGTGATTTTAATTCACCTTTTTCTAATTACTAATGAGTAATTCCTATGTTTATTAGACATCTGAATTTCTTATTCCTATGCTTATTAGACATCTGAATTTCTGATTTCATGAGGTACCAGCTTTGACTATTTTTTAAATTAGGCTTACTCTTTAATGATATACAGGAGTTCCTTACATATTCTTGATATTAGTCCTTTGTTGGCTGTATGTGTTGCAAATAACTGCTTCCATTCCATAATTTACTTCGCATACTCTTTATGGTTTCTTCTCATAAACAGAAGTTATTAGCTTTGGTTATAGCAGGTACCAACCTTTTTCTTTAGAAGTAGAAATTTCTATGACTTCTCTAAAAGATAACCTTTTCCACCCTGATATATTTACATATCTAATCCATCTGGAATTAACTTTAGAGTACAGTGTGAGGTAAGGGTCTGATTTCATCTCATAAGACGGATATTCAATTTTCACAATACCAATATCGGGGCCCTCTTTTTCCCATTCTTCTGAAGTCATGTATCAAGTGTCTGCATACGCACACATCTCTTTCAGGGCTCTCTATTCTGTTTTGTCGATCCATTTGATAAGCCCTGCACCAATTACAAGAGTTTTACAATAAATCTTAGTAACTGACAGAGCAATTCCTTCCACATTATTCTTCTTTTAAGTAAGCCTTTGTTATCTTATTCTTTGTACTTCTATATAAATCTTAGAATCTCCTTGTCAATTACACCCACTAAAAAAAAAAACTTTTAGTACTTTGGTTGTGCTATTGTTTGAATGTGTTCCCAAACTGTCATGTCTTGGAAACTTAACTCCCAATGCAGCAGGACTGAAGGGTGAGGCCTTTAAGAGGTGACAGCATCAAATTCAAGAATGGATTAATGAATTAATGGGTTATCATAGGAGTGGCACTGATGGCTTTATAGGAAGAAGAAGAGAGACCTGAGCAAGTATGTTAGCATATTCAACCCTCTTGCCATGTGATGTCTTGCACTACCTTAGGACTTAGAGAGCAGCGGTCCCCAACCTCTTTGGCATCAAGAACCAGTTTCATGGAAGACAATTTTTACACGGACTGGGTGCAAGGGTGGCTTTGGGATGATTCAAGCGCATAACCTTTATTCTGTACTTTATTTCTATTATATATAATGAAATAATTATACAGCTCATCATTAAAAAAAGAGGCATAGATGGAAGGGGCAAATAAAATAATGGGCAGGTCATACACAGACTAAAATAAGTACTGGATTCTGACTTGAAGCCTGCCACTAGATGCAGCTGTACAATTGAGGTACATCAACTCACTTACCACTCACTGATAGGGTTTTGGTATGAGTCTGCAAGCAACTGATTTATTATGGTCTCTGTGCAGTCAAACCTCACTGCTAATGTTAATCTATATTTGCAGTCACTCCCCAGCACTAGAATCACTGCCTCAGTTCCACCTCAGATCATCAGGCATTAGATTCTGACAAGGAACACGCAACTTAGGAACCCGCATGTGCAGTTCACAATAGGGTTCATGCTCCTATGAGAATTTAATGCCACTGCTGATCTGACAGGAAGTAGAGCTCAGGCAGTAATGTGAGTGATGGAGCAACTGTAAATATAGAAGAGGCTTTGCTCCCTCGTCCCCACTCACCTCCTGCTGTGCAGCCTGGTTCCTAATAAGCCACAGACCAGGGCTTGGGGACCCCTGCTATAGAGTACACATCAGGAAGAAGCCCCTTACCAGATACCAAGCCATGCCCTTGGACTTTGTAAAAAATAAATGTATCTTCTTCATAAATGACCCAGTTTCAGGTGTCCATTATAAGCAACTGAAAACAGGCCAAGACAGGTTAAGATCACACTGAATCTATAATTGAGTTTGAGAGAACTGAGAGTTTACAACACTAACTCTTCCAATCCATAAATGTGGTATATCTCTACATTTATAATGTTCTCTTTTTTTTGGAGTTGTAGCTTCACTCTTGTCACCCAGATTAGAGTGTAGCGGTACGCTCATGGCTACCACAGCTTCACTGTGCTGGGCTCAGGTGATCCTTCCAACTCAGTCTCCCAAGTAGCTACAACTATAGGCACACCATCCAGCTTTTTTTTTATTTTTATTTTTTTAGCGACAAGGTCTTGCCAAATTGCCCAGGCTGGCATTGAACTCCTGGACTCAGACAATCCTTTCACCTCTGCCTCCCAAAATGTTAGGATTACAGGCATGAGCCACTGCTCCCAGCTAGGTTCTTTGGGATTTTCTATGTATCCAAATATACAATCTACAAGCAATAAGAGTTTCATTTCTTCCTCTCCAATCTTTACCTCTTTTTTGTTTTCTTTTTCTTGTCATACTGTATTGGATATGCTCTTCCTCCAGTACAATGTTAAACAGAAATGGTGCTGACATCCTTATGTTGCTACTAATCTCAAAGAGAAATTTTTCTTTATGTTTCACCATCAAATATGATGTTTGCTGTAGATGTTTTATAGTTGTCCTTTGTCCTTTATCCAATTCAAGAAATTTCCTTTTATTCTTGGGTTTTCCTAGAGTTTTTACCAAGAATGGATATCGAATCTTTTTTTTTTTTTTTGAGTTGCAGTCTCACTCTCTGTTGCTCAGCCTGGAGTGCAGTGGCATGCTCATAGGCCACCGCAGCCTCGACCTGCTAGGTTCAGGTGATCCTTCCGTCTCAGCCTTCCAAGTAGATGGAACTACAGACGCACGCCACCACGCCCGGCCAGTTTTTTGTGATTTATTGTAGAGATGAGGTCTCACCAAGTTGCCCAGGCTGGTCTCAAACCCCCAGGCTCAGGCAATCCTCTCATGTTGGCCTCCCAAAGTGCTGGGATTATAGGCTGAGCCACCGCACCCGGCCTTGTATCTTATCAAATACTTTTTTATGTCTACATAGACTGGTGCCATAAAACTGGTGTAAGCCCAAGGACTGTCTGTCACCAGTCTCTGATGTGATAAGTTCAGAATATGAGAGTAAGCATTTAGAAACAGTGTCATTGGATTCTAGATGATTTCTTATGAACAGATTCTTTCTTCGGCTTTTATATGTTTTTATTTTAACTGTGCCTCCCTCAGTAGAATAGAAACTACATAAGAGCAGGGCACTTGTCTGTATTGTTCACTGCTGTACCTCCAACACTAAGAACACTGCCTGGAACTTAATAGGAAGTCAATAAATATTTGCTGAATAAATAAATGTCACCAGATAACTATATCCTTTATTGACTCTATGAGGAATTTTAAGGGCTCTCTGAGTACCCTATCCTCATCAGAACTGCAGTTCTCCAAAATCAAGTTTCTTACGGCAAAAGAATCCATGGAGTCAAGACAATAAAATCACCCTACTTATGTCTGACTCTGGTGAGTTTCCATGTAAAACTAAGGAAAGCCAATTCAAGCAGCCAACACTCACTAAGCTACTGTATTCCCATGAATCAGCCACATGTTTGACCTATGAAAATCAAAACACAGCATCCTGAAAGTCAAATTAATAAAACTATGGGCCATGGAGTAAATAGAACAATAGACCCCCCAAAGATATCCACATCCTAATCCCTGTAACCTGTGAATATTATTACTTTCAATGGTAAAAAGGACTCAATAGATGTGATAAAGTTAAGGTTCTTGAGATGGGGAGATTATCCTGGTTTATCCAGGTGGGCCCACTGTAATCACAAGGGTCTTTATAAGTGAAAGAGGGAAGCAGCAGAGTCAGAAGCAGAGAAGGAAACAAGAAAACAAAAGAAGTTGGCGTGATGCAGCCAGAAAGTCTCATCCAACCATTGCTGGCTGAGGAGAGAGAGGAAGGAGTCACAAACCAAGGAACACAGGGGCCCTCCAGAAGCTGGAAAAGGCAAGGAAACGGATTCTCCACTGGAAGCTCCAGAGGGAACGCAGCCCTGCTGACACCCTGATTTTCGCCGTGAAACCCATTTCAGACTTTTGACCTCCAGAACTTTAAGATAATTAATTTATGTTATTTTTAGCCATCAAGTTGGAGGTAATTTGTTACAGCAGCCATAAGAAACCAATATATACCACAAAGATAAGTAACTTTCAAACTCCTGTTTGTGAGTCAATCGTGCACGAAAACATTTGTTCTAGACAAGCAAGCCGTTTTAATGAAGGATAGAATAGAAAATAGCAGAATGAATCCCACATAGAAAAAACTAATATTTGATGAAACTTCTGCTTCTGATATATATGTATATTTGTTTACATCTGTATGCATCTTGGCATGTATGAACTGCATCACAGTGAGTCATGGTCATAAAAACTTGAAAGAATGCTGGCCTAGAAAAATCGCATGGTTTGCAAGGTCAGATGGCAAGGTCTTAAAGCAGATGGGATGAGAAACCTGTCTAGACTCTGCTGCATTACCACCATCCTCTTTTTGCAGATGAAGAAACTGGGGCTCAGAGAGGTGAAAACCTGCCCGTGGTCACAGAGCTCTAATGGCAGTCAGGATTCTAATGCAGGTTTTGCTGACTCCAGCATGCGAACCCTTTCTGCTTAACCACACCATCCCCTCTTCGAATGCCTGGGACTGTGCTAAGTGACAAACATCCATAGTTACCACTGAACACAGCTCTACCAGATGGATGCTTTCCGTGGCCCCAATTTCAGATGAAATGCTAAGGCTCTGAGAGGCCTCAACATATGTCCCTAAGCAGGAGCCATAAAACCCAGTCTCAAAGCCCACCTGCTTGTCCAAGGCTCCGGTCTGCTCCTGCAGCTCCTCAACCTCGGCCTGCACCAGGGCCGTGCACTTCAGCAGGCGCTCCATGTTCTCCAGCCGCTCATTGTCCCGAAGCCGCTTGACCTGGCTCTGGGCGATGCTGACCTGCACCTGGAGGTTGGCCCGTACCTCCTCCAAGTGCCGGATCTCCTCACTGCCCAGGCAGGAAGGTAGAAGAGAGGCCAGCAAGGGGGCCAAGCTTAGCATCACTGAGGGCAGGACACACTGCCCCTGGCCTTCCCCCCAAGACCCAGGAGTCCACCCCAGCCCCGTGCCCCTTTAACACTCTCTCCCCAGCTTGGGGCCCTGGCACTTAGCTCACAGTTGCTTGTTGATGCGCTGGTGGACTTCCTTGCTGTAGGTCCGCCTTTCCCCTTCCATCACCTTGCACTGCCGCTGCAGTCTGCTCAGCTCCCAATCTACAGAGAGCAGGGCCAGGCACGAGACTCAGTGGGATCTGGGCTCCAACCCCTTCCTCCCCACAGCCTAGGAATTCTGGTCCCCTTAGGGTCTCATAAACTGCAACTGAACTGCAAACCAGCCCCCAAAACTCCTCAGTTCCGGTATCTCTCAAGTTTCCTCATCCCTTCATACCCCAAGATGACCTCAGGTTCTTTCCCCTGAAACCCGTACCCATCCAGGATTGGCCCACCAGAGGGCACTTCCTAAAGGCCTCTGGGTCTTCTGGGATCTGGGGCACAGGACCTGGAATATGGGAAAGCTCTCTCTCCTTGCCTCCCCTTCCACCCCCACTGTCAGCAAGTCTCAGCTCCTTCCTCTTGTCTTCTCACTCTTTCAGCCTGTCCCCTGGGCTCAGGCCCCATTCCTCCTACCCCAGCCTTCTCAATTTCCTGCCTCCCCTCACAGTCCCCAAGGGTCTTTCCACACCCAGAGTGGGCCCTCCTTCTCCCCCTTTCCTGCTCACAATGCTCCCACAGTGCCCCAGTATCCTCAGGACAGAGTCCCAATGCCTCAGTCAGACTTTCAAGGCCCCAAGTGACCTGACCCTACCCACCTCTCCAGTCTTGCCCACCAGCTCCCTGCCAACCAGGGGACAATTCGGGCCCTCACGAACATTTGGCAATGTCTGGCGATATCTTTGTTAGGGCTTGTGGGGAAGAGCAAGTGCTACTGGCATCTAGGACAGCTCCCACAACAAAGAATTATCCCATCAAAAGTGTCGACAGCATGATGTTGAGAAAGCCTAATCTAGCCACTTGCTGTTCTGAGGAAACGCCCTTCCCTTCCTTCTCCCC
>CAUYQG010266669.1:0-21017 GCA_963574415.1 Tarsius wallacei
GGCTAATTTTTTTTTTGATTTATTGTAGAGATGAGGTCTTGCTTGCCCAGGCGGGTCTCGAACCCGCGGGCTCAGGCAATCCACTCACCTCAGCCTCCCAAAGGCGCGGGATTACAGGCTGAGCCACCGAGCCCGGCTAAAGGAAGGGAATTCTAACACATGCTACAATGTGAATGAACCTTGCAGACATTAGCTAAAATAAGCAACTCATAAAAGGACAAATACAGTAATACTGTGGGACTCCACATGTATGAAGAATGTGAATAATGGTAACCAGGGTCTGGAAGGGGGGAAAAGGAGTTATTGTTTGATGGGTACAGAATTTCATATGGAGAAGATAAAAATGTTCTGGAGATGGATGGTGGTGAGTTTGCACAAATAGTGTGAATGTACTTAATGCCACTGAACTGGACACTTAAAAACGGTAGAAGTGGTAAATTTTATGTTATATTTACCACAATTTTAAAAAATCTGCCTTACTGAATCTATACAAGCTCTACTAATAAGTATAACATAATTTTACATGATAAGAAAGCATTTTGCTATTTATAGCATTTTTTCCTTAGTGATATCTACAATAAGGATACCTTTTTCAGATACTGGCATATTAGATTTGTGAAAAATAGTCATATGTCTTCCTTCACCTTCTCCACCCATATAAAAAAAATCCACATGAGAGTTTCAGCATTGAAGAGGGAAAATTGTGCCCTGCAACTTTAATCATTCCCAGCATGATTCTAGGAGCTGGGATTAGTGACCTAATCCCCGACCTCAGTGAGTATATGGCTTCTTGGTCAGGTAAGAATAATGCAAAATCCTTAGATAGACTTGTAAGCTCTGGACCAAGAATCTGAAGAGCAAGGTTATGGTCTAAACTCTGTACTGGACAAGTCACTTTTCTTTTCTGGGCCTCATCTGTAAAATTAAAATTCTGAGGCCCCTTAACACTTTTCTGCATCTATGAAAATAATTAGGCAAAATACAACCAAAATGAAGCAGAGACCATGGTTATGTGTCCACCAAACAGATCCCTTTTATAACTCAACGACTTTTCCCAGTTTCCCTGGCAGATAAGCAGAGCCAGCTGCCTGAGCTCTGGCCAAGAGGACATGGTTAGAAATTACACGTGCCACTGTCAGGCTTGGCCCTGGAACATCTCATGCAATCCACTCTCTGTCCTTCTTTGCTGGACCTTCAGAAGTCATGGGTTGAAGATGGTTCTGCCATGATGGGCGGACCATGATGCCTGGTTCCTGTGCCCAACCCACTTGGACTCTGACGCGAGCAAGAATCACACGGTCATTGCTTTAAGACACTCAGACTTTGTTTTGTTTTGAATAATCAGCCTGCTCTGAATGAAACTAAAAGCAAAGTATGAGTTTAATAAGAATTCTTCAGATATAGGGAAGATCAGAGGGGAGGTCACTGACACAGGACCTCAAGGCACAGACAAAACAGAAAAGAGAGACTTTCCAGCCCTGGCAGAAACATAAGGGTTCAGAATTTGGAGATTGGGATTTGGTTTGTTCTAAATGCTAGAGGTGAAGATTTGATGTTATAATCCACCTAAACGCCCAACTCTCCTTAACTCCTCACCCACACACATATCCAAAGATTCTCCATCCTTCAGTGTTATCACCAGAAAATCTTCAAGTGACCCTGGATGGACCCAGGAATATGGTATCAAAATACACATCACCATAAAGAAGCCAAAGCAGTGTGGGGCCCGGGTGTATTAACTGTGCAGATACTACTGATTGTTAGTACTAACCGGAGAGCAATCTTCAGTAATAAATGCCAGCAATCCCAAACAGAGGAGAGGAGGAAAAGAAGAGACTAGACACAGGCAGATGAAATTCCAAAGGTGAAGCTTGCTAGGGGCTTGCTGCTGATGCTTGTAGAGGGGTTAAAAATGGTGCTGAAGCCGGGCTCGGTGGCTCAGCCTGTAATCCCGCGCCTTGGGAGGCTGAGGTGAGTGGATTGCCTGAGCACGTGGGTTCGAGACCCGCCTGGGCAACTTGGCGAGACCTCATCTCTACAATAAATCAAAAAATCAGCGGGCGTGGTAGCGCACGCCTGTAATTCCGGCTACTCGGAAGGCTGAGGCGGAAGGATCGCTGGAGCCCAGCAGGTCGAAGCTGCGGAGGCTGGGAGCGGCCACTGCACTCCAGTCTGGGCGACAGAGTGAGACGCCAACTGAAAAAAAAAAAAGAAAAGAACGAATTTTGTTATATTCACAATATAGCCTTTTTGTTCTATTCACACAATGGAAAAGTGTATAGCAATGACAAGGAAAAACTACAATTATGTTTATGTAGACTTTTGAGTAAATTTCACAAACATAATAATGATCAAAAGAACACAAAATAGACAAAAGTGGTACTTACTGTATAATTTCATTTATATAAATATCAAGCACAACAAAACCAATCTATGCTGTTAAAAAATACTCTACTTCCAGGAAGTAATTAGTAGAGAAAGGTGTCTGGACTGCTGGTGGTGTTCTATATCTTGCTCTGAGTGCTGGTTACACAGGTGTATACGTGTTTTTAAAATTCACTGAACATTTGTGATTTGAGTACTTCTCTAGATTTTGGTATACTTCAATTAAAAACTAAAACAAAAAGCAAATACAAGAAGAAGAAAAAAACTCTTGCAAACCATTTATGTATTTTGTTATCTACACAGCAATAATGCTCCTTTATCTTACAGCCTGCGCTGATGCTGCAATTTATTCTGAAGTCTAAACCATTCGACAGAAAGAACCGTTCTCGGCAGATTTTCATCCTGAAGCGCTGCTGGCTGTGGGGAATAGTTTTGTGGACACAACTTTGAGAGTCAGAGTAGGAAACAAACAAACAAAACCCTCAGGAAGAGCCATGGTCCAGGATAGGTTACTTTTGGTGACTACAATTATCTGGTAAATACCCAGTGCCTTCTCGGAGAGGTCAAAGAAGGGTTAGTGGAGGTGGTCATGCCTGAAACTGCAAAACACATTTTATTGAACCAATTCAATAATATTACCTAATGGAAAATATGCCTCTAAAAAAAAAGGTGATGATGATGATAATGATTATTATTATTATTATTTGAGGCAGAAACTCACTCTTTCACCCAGGCTGGAGTGCAGTGGCACGCTGCTCATGGCCACTGCAACCTCAACCTGCTGGGCATAGGCAATCCTTCCACCTCAGCCTTTCAAGTAGCTGGAACTATAGGTGTGCATCACCATGTCCAGCTAATATTTCTATTTATTATAGAGATGAGGTCTCGCCATGTTGTCCAGGCTGGTCTTGAACCCACGGGCTCAGGTAATCCTCTCGTCTCTGCCTCCCCAAGTGCTGGGATGACAGGTGTGATACACCACAGGATAGATTATTTACAAGAGGTAAATTAGCCTTAGGAATGTTTTATATTTAAATATGACCATATTAGTGTTTAATATTTTAGGAATGTATTTCAACAACTCACTCGGAGGGGAGAATATACACTAACTAACTCAGAGCTTTCCTATGTGATGATGATGGTGAAATAATAATAGCTAAATTTTCCTGAGCGTGTGCTAAGTACTAAGCACAGTATTAAGTGATTTATATGCTTCACTAAAAGTACTATTATGAATACTTTTCTTGCTGAGAAGAAAACTGAAGTTTGGAAAGGTGTAAGAGTTTCTCTCAACATCACTCATCTTAATAGAGCAGAGACACTGCCCAACATTAAATTTCAAGGGTGATACATTTTGTTACTACTTTGAAAATCAATAAATATTTGGCCCTCAGAGGGTTTCTCTGCACATTAATATGCCCGGGTGTCAAGAAAACAGCTACTTATACAAAGTAGTTATTTCCAATCAATTTACAAAGATGGGTCTCAAAGATAAACCATAGAGTTTAGATAATGTGCTTGATAATATTCCAAATAAGTTATCTGTCATTTCTTGAAAACTAAGTGCTAATAACTGAAAAGTTTTAAGTTATTGATATGAGAGTCTATGCTCAAGCACTGCATCTCTCCAACCTATTGTATGCCATTTTCTGCCCCTGAAGAATTATTTCCATTAAACATCGGAAAGTCCGCACTGAATGTCATTTAACTCAAAGTAGAGTATACTCATCTGTAACTAAAGTATTGAAGATTAATAGCTCTGTTTATTTAAAATAGTCTTGTAAATCTATATCATGCATGCCTGCCAATTTTATTTCCAAAATTTAGCCAGCCAATTCATTAGAATTTGGCACGCCTCTGTGAGTATTAGAAAATCTATTTCTGAGACTCTAGAAGAATTCAGCTTTGTCTACAGGAGATCAAATGTTTTAGTCTGCCCAGGATGCCAGAGCATAAAACCACAGACTAAGCAACTTAAACAATAGAAATGATGTATTTTCTCACAGTTCTAGAGACTATGGAGTCCAACATCAAAGTTCCAGTCAACTTTGTTTCTGATTAGGGTTTATTCTTCTCCTGGCTTGTCGATGGTGGCCTTTCCTTCATGCCTGGGAGGGAAAGGGAACTCTCTGGTGTTTCTTCTCATAAGAGCACTAATACCAGCATGAGAACCCATTCTCATAAACTTATCTAACCCTTATTGTCTCCCAAAGGCGCAATCTCCAAATACCATGACTTTAGGAATTAGAGTTTCAACATATGAATGGGGTAGACACAGATATTCAGTCTATAACAGCAACCAAAGAAAGTTTTAAAACTCAGACCATTTCTAGTCTATCTTTCTCTCTTTGTCTCTAATGTGTAATTTGCATAAGCATACACATACATGCAACTACTTAAGTTTAATTTCTCCTAAGGTGATCATTTGCTTTTCTCATGTTAAAAAACAAAAACAAAAAATGAAAAGGCACAGTGCTGTCTACAGAAAAGAATTTGGGGGATATCTCTTTTAAAATGCTGGGTTTAGGGTTGTAAGGGTCAGCATATAGTACAGATTTGGATCACTTCCCAAAAAATGGTGCTGAGCAAAATTCTATGAGTTTTGGCTTTTAGTTTTTCCAAGGCTGACAAATCATTTCTGTTACCTCTTCTCCACCACCTCCATCCACAATAGAATTATAGAAAGTAGGAAAGTTAACCAGCAAGTCTTCAGCAAAATGTTTCATTAGTCATTGTACTCTCCAATGTTATATTTGTGCATGAAAAATTAGAATTATTTGTGGGGAAAAATTATAAAGTGCATTTTTATTTTAACCACTCTTCACAATAATTTACAACCTCTTAATTAACTATGATAATTTTTATAGTTTTAATTATCTTTCTGCCTGATGACTAGATGTATTATTATTGTTATTACATAATTCTCATTTACATGTGTTGTACTCAGAGAAAATGGTGTGTTGAGACTTGCATCAGGGCTTGGTACATTGTTAAATTTCTTTAGTGAACTTTTTAATTGAAGAATAACAAACATACAGAAATAAGCACAAATTATAATGCAAATTTCAATGAATTTTTACTACCAGCACCCTAGTCAAGATACAGAACATTAACCTCATCCAAAATTCCCCTTCTTACCACCCTTAATAAATACTTCTCAAGGATAACCACTATTCTTCCTTTCACCATTTTATTAACTTTGCCTTTTTTAAAACAATATACTTGAACTAATTCAGTATACACTCTTTCAATCAGCATTGTTTCTGGGATTCTACCATATGCTTTGTGAACTGGTAGTTCATTCATTATTGTTGCTGTTCAGAATTCCATTATCAAGAGTATGTGGTTTGCTTTCATAGGCATCTAATGTGTACTTGAGAGCAGTATGAGTATATGTTTCCTTATTATATATACATTAGATGAAACTTCAACATATAGTAGAACAAACTATGATTGGGTACATACTGGTTTGTGACTTTTATAACTTCCTGTCGGATTTTTTTTAATCTCTTTATAGTATCTCATTTTATCTCAACTAAGGTTTTTTTGCGTTAAGTGGTAATTTCTCCATACTGGTATTGCTACACTCGTTTATTTTTTAGGTAGGTACTTTTATGCCCCATATTTTAACTATATTTTTATTATTTTTAACCCCTGTGTGTTTTTATTTCATGTGCGCCTATTTTATATATAACAAGATTTTATTTTATTGGATATGACTATTTCTGTCTTTTAATTATGTAATTCCATTTGTTCACACACATTGAGATATTGGCATATTTAGAATTATTTCCACCATGTAATTTAAATTTCTATTTGTTAATGCCACCCTTTTTATACATTTTTTTCAAACTTCCATTAGATTCACAGTGTCATAGTCTCTTTTCTGGCATTTATTTATTTATGTTTAATTAATTTCTAATAGACAAAAATTATATATATTTATCATGTACTACATGTTGTTTTGAAGCACGTACGCATTATGGAATGACTAAACAAGCATGTGCATCACCTCGTATACTCTTCATTTATCTGTGGTGAGAGCACCTAAAATCTACTCTCGTGGCAATTTTCAAAAATCCATGCATGTTAACTATAGTCACCATGTTGTGCAATAGAACTCATGAACTTATTCCTCTTATCTAACTGAAATTTTGTATCCTTTGATCAAGATCTCCTCAACACCACCATCATTTCCAGCCCCCAGTAACCATCATTTTCCTTTGTACTATTGAGTTCAGCGTTTTGAGATTCCACATGTGAGAATCCACAGTGTTTAACTTTCTGTTTCTCACTGATGTCAGTTAACATAACGTCCTCCAGTTCTGTGTTTCTGCAAATGACAGGATGTTATTCTTTTTATGACTGAATATTTGTGTGTGTGTGTGTGTGTGTGTATCACTTTTTTTACTCATCTGTAGTTTATAATCTAGGTTGATTCCATATTTTGGCTTTTGTGAATCGTACTGCAATAAACATAGTGGTGCAGATGTCTCTTCAATATATGATTTCTTTTCCTTTGGATAGATTCCCCGTTGTGAAATTGCTGAATCATATAATAGTTCTGTTTGTAGTTTTTGGAGGAACTTCCATACTATTCTCCAGACTGCCTCTACTAGTTTACATTTCCATCAACAGTGTGTAAGAGTTCTCCTTTCTCCACATACTAACCAACACCTTTTATTCTTTGTCTTTTATATAATAGCTATTCTAACTGAGGTGAGATGATGTCTCGTGTGGTTTTAATTTACATTTCTCTGATAATTAGTGATGATGGCGTTTTTCAAATCTTTGTTGCCATTGTTATGACTTTTTTTTTAAAATGTCGGTTCAGATCATTTGCTCATTTTTTAAAATAGACTTTTTTTTCTGTTGAGATGCCTGATGTCTTCATATATTCTAGATATCAATCCCCTATCAGATGAGAAGTTTGTAAATATTTTCTGCCACTCTGTGGGTAGTCTTTTTATTCTGCTGATTGATTCCTTTGCTGTGCAGAAGATTTTTGGTTTGATATAATCTTATTTTTTAATTTTGGCTTTGGTTCATAAAATATTTTCTCAGATTAATGCCCTGAAGTGCTTCCCTTACATTTTTTAATGGTAGTTGTATCATTGCTGGCCTTACATTTAGGTATTTAACTTATTTTGAGTTGATTTTTGTATAGAGTGAGAGGTGTCCATCTAATTTTATTCTTCTATATGTGGATACAGTTTTTCCATCACCTTTTGTAGAAGAGATCTTCCTTTCCCCAATGAATGTTCTTGACACCATTGCCAAAAATCAGTTGGCTAGAAATATGTAGATTAATTTCTGGGCTCTCTACTCAGTTATATTAGCCTATGTATCTGTTTTCATGTCAGATGTAGTATATTTTGAGGTCTGGTAAAAATATCTCCATATTTGTTCTTTGTGCCCAGGATTGCTTTGTTGGGAGTACAGGCATGAGCCACCATGCTTCACCACCTGCCAATTTTATCTTCAACATTTAGCAAGCATGTTAGAGTTTTCATGATGATAACAGAGTTTTCATGATGTTTTCCTGATGGTGGCTACTGTCTTTTCACTTCCACGTGTAAGTCTCTCTTAAGCAGTTCTTATAATACCAGTCTAGTGGTGATTAATTTTTTTAGTCTTTGCTTCTCTGTAAAAGATTTTATTTCTCCTTCATATGAAAGATAACTTTGCTGGGTATAATATCCCAGCTGCCAGCTTTTTTATTTTTTGTTTTTTCTCTCAGTAATTTGAATATATACCATTCTCCTTGGCCTGTAAAGTTTCTGTTGAGAAGTTCACTCACTGTTAGTCTAACAGAGATTCCTGTACATGTGACTTAATGCTTTTCTCTTGCTGTTTTTAAACTCTTTCTTTGACTTTTGACAATTTGACTAATGTGCTTGTGAGAAGACCTATTTGGACACAATTTATCTGGGATTATTTGAGTTTCTTGAACCTGAATGTCCATCTCTCAAAAGCTTTACAAATTTTTCTATTATTATTTAATTAAATATGTTTTCCTCACCTTTTTTCTTCTTGTCTTCTTCTGGAATATCTATAATATGAATATTTGATGATTTAATGTTGCCTCATAAATACCACAGGCTTTCTTCCTATCTTCCACTTTTTTTTGTCTGTCTGTGCTTTGAAAACAAAGACCTTTCTTGAAGTTCAGAAAATACTTTTCTGTTTGGTCTAGTCTGTTATTGAAGCTCTCTATTGTATTTTTTATTTTATTCATTGAATTATTTAGCTCTAGGACTTCTGTTTGTTTTTTTATAATATATATCTCTTCATTGAATTTCTCATTAAAATCATAAATTGTTTTTTTGATTTTTTTAGATTATGTCTGCATTATCTTGTATCTTACTGAATTTCCTTAAGATTATTATTTTGAATTCTTTTTCTGGCATTTCATATATTTCTTTATGATGGGGTCTGCTACTAAAAATTATCGTTTTCCTTTGGAGGTGACATGTTTTCTTGCTTTTTCACAAGTGATGTATTCCTACATTGATTTCTATGCATCTTGTGGAAATCATCTCTTCCAATTCTATGGAGTAAGTTTCATAGGGAAATACTTATTTGCATATAAATGGGCCTTGGGGTATTGGCTCATTGGGGTATGTTGGCCCTGGTTGTAGGTAAACATAATAGTGTAAACCCCATGTAGTTCCTTCAGCTATAATTTACACTAATGATGTTTACAAGTTTCTCAGTGGCCTAGGCTGAGAGAGTTTGTGGTAACAGTAGTGTGGCTTTGTCCAGAGTGGGCTCACTGGGTTGGTTTTCATGTCAGGGGCATGTGCATGCACATAATGAGACAGCCAACTTTGGGTCTTAGTGACTGGGGTTGAGGCCACAGGGCCTGTTACCCTGAATGGAAGCATGAGTATTCAGTTGCTCAGTTGGCCTGCCAGGTGAAGCTTACCAGGATGTTACTCATGTCTGGGATGAGTGTGCACAACTGCTTTGCTGGCCTGGAGATGCATCTGCTAGGGGCCACCCATCAAGCTATTTCTCATAACCAGAACAAGAGTGCAAGGCTGCTTGGCTGGCCTGGAGGCATGTCTATCGGGGGCAACCCATAGGACTGTGTCTAAGGCACAGGATATAGCTACATGACTGCTCAGTTAGCCTGTTGGCAGGGGTGGCCCACAGAGATGTTTCTCTGACTTGGGATGCAATCTCATGACTTCTTGACTTTTCTTAGTATATGTCTGCTGGGAATGGTCTATGGGTTCTTCCTCTGGCTCAGGACATAAAAGCATAGCTGCTAAGTTGACCTGGGGGCATGTCAGCCAGGAGCAACCCATAGGGCTCTTTCTCAGGTGCAGGGCATAACCTCTTGACACTTGGATGTTCTAGCAGTGCACTCATCAGGAGTAGCCTGTGGGATTGTTTCTCATGCCCTTATTGGAGACACAGGGCTGTGGGGAGGACATGGGTGTGTCAGGGAGAGGATTACTGAGGTGTTACAGAACTGTTTTTTCAGTTCTTGAATGTGGACACATAGCCATTCCACTGGCCCAGGAGCATATAAGCTTCTCAGAGTCTCAGGGCCTTAACTGCTTGGGAGAGGGCATGCAGTGATTTGGCTGGCTTAAGGGCAGGGTTTGCCATAGGTGGGACTGGCAGATTGTTCCTCTAACTGGAAATGTGTTGACTGGTTTCCTTGCTATGTGAGATAAGAACTATAGTCAATCTTGGGCCCAGGCTCTGCACTGCTGGGGTTGTAGCTTTCAGCCACTAGTATGGGCTTGAGGTAATGAAAAAGGAACCACAGTGCGACTGGTTCCCATAGGAGGGTGCACTCCAGAGGTGGTTTTGGTCTCAAGATGGTGCCATGCTATGGTTGCTTGGCTAACAAGGGGGGTGAGTGTAGGGAGTGAAAAGTGCGCACCTTATGCTCTAAATCTGGGTCAATGCAGTTACATGAATTTTCTGAAGCTCTCCAAACTGGGTTCAGGGTTTTGAGGACTATGGGATTCTCCTATAGTGAGGACTGTAGGATGCTGGTAAGAATCTTCTACTTAGCTTTCCTTCACAAAGGGAAGTCTCTCCTGTCTTTGGGCCAATTCAATCCTAGTCGGGGCTGTGGATTCCTAGTGCTTCCAAGCTACCCTCCTGGATTTTCAATCAACACAGGTGCATCTCCACTCCCCTACTGCACTCCAGTACTCTCCCTTTGAAATGCCAGTCAAATCTCAGTTATTTATTCATTGCCTTGGTTCTTTCTTGTGAGAGAGAATAGCACCAGGCCTTTCTAGTTAGCCATTTGCTGACACCACTCCTTCACCGTGTGGTTTTAGTTCGCATTTCTCTGATGATTAGTGATGTTGAGCATTTTTCCCATACCTGTAAGCCATTTGTATAATCTTCTTTTGAGAAATGTTTATTCAGATCGTTTGCAATGTCCTTCAGAGCTCCTCCTTTGGGAGAGTTTCTGAGACTTTTCCAGTTTCCTGCTTCTCTTGTCACACTAACAATTCCACCTCCTGCCCCCAATCCTCCTTCATTTTTTAATTGGTTTATTTGTTTTCTTGCTGCTAAGTGGTTTGAGTTCCATATATATTTTAGATGTGAACCCCTTATCAGATGTATGGTTTGCAAGTATTTTCTCCATTCTGTAGGTTGTCTCTTCACTCTGTTGATTGTTTCCTTAGCTGTGTAGAAGTTTTTCAGTTTTATGTCATCCCATTTAGCTATTTTTGCTTTTGTTGCCTGTGTTTTTGGTGTCATATCCAAAAAATTATTGCCCAGGTCAGTATTGTGGAGATTTGCCCTATGTTTTCTTTTAACAGTTGTATACTTTCAGGTTTTACATTTAAGCCTTTACTCCATTTTGAATTGATTTTGGTATATGATGTGAGATAAGAGTTTAAATTTATAATATTTTTCTGCATGTAAATATCCAGTTGTTCCATACTAATTATTGAAGAGCCTGTCCTTCCCACGTTGTGTGTTATTAGCACCTGTATTGAAAATCAATTGACCGTAAATGTATGAATTTATTTCAGGGTACTCTGTTCTATTTCATTGACCTATGTGTCTGTCTTTATGCTAGTACTGTGTTGTTATAATTAGTGTGGCTTTGTAGTAGATTTTGAAGTCAGGTATTGTGATGGCTCTTTCTTGTTTTTTTTGCTCAAAATTGATTTGGTTATTTGGGGTCTTTTGTGTTTCTGTACAAGTTTTAGAATTGTTTTTTTCTGTTTCTCTGAGAAATCTCATTGGAACTTTGATAAGGGTTACACTAAATCTGTGGATAATTGTGGGTAGTATGAGCATTTTAATAATATTAATTCTTCTAATCCATGAATATATCGTTCCATTTGCTTTTGTCTTCTTTCATCTATTTTTTATTGTTTACAGCGTACAGGTCTTTCAATTTCTTTGTTACACTTATTCCTAAGTATTTGAGGGTTTTGTAGCTATTATAAATGGGATTTGTTTTCTTTCTTTTTCATATATTTGGTGTTTATGTATAAAAGTTCTACTGATTTTTCTATGTTGATTTTGAATAATGCAAAGAAATTACTGAATTTATTTGTTGATTCTAACAGGTTCTTTTTGGCAGAGTCTTTAGGGTTTTCTATATATAAGATTATACAGTCTGCAAACAGGGACAACTTAACTTATTCCCTTCCAATTTGTATGTCTTTTATTTCTTTTTCTTGCCCAAAAGGATTAAATAAAAGACACACAAATTGGAAGGGAATTCCAGTACTGTGGAATTCCCTTGATTAGGATTTCTAGTACTGTGCTGAATCTCTTTTTCTTCTTGCCATTGACTTAGGAGTCATACATTGAGAGTTTGCATCTTTGAACAGATAAACTTGTATCAGTCAGAGTCCCAAATACACTCATATTTAGTTATTTGAGGAGATTTTAATAAAAAGCATTTATGTGGTCAACACCATGTGAATAAATCGTGGAATAGAGTGCTGAAGCCCAGGAAAAATTACAGCAGGTTTATCACCACCCTTTAGGCTTGAAGGGACAGGGGAAGAAAGGGTAGTGGAACTGAACAAACCAGGAGACAGAGAAGCTGCATACCCAACCTCATTCTCCTACCTCACTCTAATCTGATGAAGAGTCCATTGACACACCACTCAGACCCAGAAGGAAAAAAATTGGAACAAGAGAGGCAAATTGAAGATCGCCAGCACAATCTTTAACTTGAAGTTTTCTAACAAACTTCAAGGTAATTTGGTATTCATCTCCTCCTTATCACAAAATATTTCAACACAGCTTAGTGACTCATCAGAAACTGTCTCCCTCTCCCTGACATTGTAACTGTTTTCAAAAGTTTTAAGTTTAGCTAAACAAAAATTTATGATTATCTGAATGGTCAGTATTTACTTGCTGATATACTTGATCACTTTTTGTGTTCAATATTTTTTTCTGTATCTCACATCTTCCCTTTGGGTTCACTTTGAAACTTTCTGGAGTACACTTTAATAATTATTTTAGTGAATGACAATGGTTCGAACATCCTCTTAGTATTTTCTTTGTCTCAGTCTTAAGTGATAGTTTGGCTAGTTATAGAAGTTTAGATGGACATTTTTTTTTTCTCTAAATACTTTAAGAATATTATTCCACTGTTTCTTGGACAGTGTTGTCACAGATGAGAAGTTCACTAACTTATACTCTGTCTTTCCCTTGCAGGTAATCTGTTTTCACTCTTTGATAACTCTCAAGATATTTCTCTTTCTCTTTGATAATCTGTAGTTTCACTATGTTATCCTTATGGGTGCATTTATCTTTAGTGAGTCTACATTCTCTTTTAGTGTGCACTCATCTTCAATTCCAAAATTCTCACTTATTATCTTTCAGATATTTATTCTTAGTCATTCTCTCCATTCTCTCTTGTTGAAAATTCTAAATAAAAAATCGTTATGCCTTCTCACTTTGTATCTTTGGCTTATTATTATTATTTTTATGCTCATGTTTGATGTGAGGTTTTTTTGTTTGTTTGTTTGTTTGTTTCTCTGAAGTCTTTGTCACATTGTTCCATCAAGTAAATGTAATACAGAGTGAATTTATATTCTGATTATTGACCCGTTAGAAGTCATTCTTAACACTTAATTTACATTCTGTGTTAGAGTTTTGGCTTTAAGTAAATGAGCAAGAAGTTTTTTTTGTTTAGGTTTCTTTGCTCTTTCTTTTTTCTATTCCATCCCACCTTGTTTAGTGATTTTCTTCTTCTAGTATCCCTTAGGACCACAGTCTAAAACAGAAGTTATGACATTGCTGGTGCTCACAACATGCAGATATACTTGGGATTATGTGTGTTTAATCTATAAGGAAGTACCCAACCATGAGGACTTGCCTTTATATCCCCCCTTTTTTAGGCTCATAACTGCCAAAGTTTGAGATGATAACAAGCACAGTTATATTTCAAAGTCCTTTGACAATATGGGACATTCCATTTCAGTTCCTGGCCTCCAGGCCCAGTTACTCCTCAAGAACCAAACTTCAGAGTCCTCTGCCCAATCTAAGCATCACTGTGGGTTCAACCTTCACCTATGTTGATCAGCAAGTGATGTGCACCCGTTTTTTCTGACTAATATGGAAAATATCAGCTCTAATGTATCTCTTGGCCACTTTTAGTAATTGCTATGACTCAATGAACTCTTGTCTCTAAAGCTCTAGCACCCATATATTGGCCAACTGCAGAGGCACTATTTCCACTGAGCAGTTTCACATGGCCTGAATTTTTAAAACTTATTCAAGCCTTTTTTGGTTTCAAGTACTAGAAATAGAACTCTGTTGACTTTATTAAGATTGTTAACAGCAACAATTTCATTGACAGACACTTTTTTTCTCTAAGTACTTTGACAATATTATTCCATTGTTTCTTAGGTAGTATGGTCACATGAGAACTTCACTCACTCATACTCTGTCTTTCCCCTGCAGGCAATCTATTTTAATTCTTTGATAAATCTCAAGATATTTCTCTTTCTCTTTGATAATCTGCAGTTTCATGGGTGTGCTTATAGGTGGATTTACCTTTAGTGAGTCTACATTCTCTTTAGTTTGCATTCTTCTCAATTCCAAAGTTGTTAAGGTTGAAAGGAAAAGAGATTTTCTGCATATCATCTCCATTCTAGGTGTGTTGGCTTTATTCGACCAGATCAGCCTCCTCTCAAGGTTGGGAAAAATGACTGCTGGAAGCTCCTATGTCTTACATCTCATGACTTTACCAATAGAGGAGTTGTGAGACATGTTCTCCAGACCCAAGTTTAGAGATTCTGGGGAAATATTTGCTTGATTTGGCTTGGGTCAGTTGACCATCCCTGGGCCTATTAAAAGTGATTATGGGTGTAGAGTACATAAAAACATGACAACATTCATTCAAACCTCATGGGTAAAATAGAGAGACATTTCCTGGAAAAGAGAGCATTGGTTTTTATAGGCAAGAGGATAGGTTTTCATCATGGCTTTTAAGTATACATGAAAGTAAATTCAGAGGCAACAAAGATTGTATCAGTTAGTGTTTGATTCAGGGAAGAGAAACCATTCTGGATAAATTAAGAATTTAATGTAAGTAATTAGATGCTTACAAAGTCATTGGAACAGATGGAGTAACTGACATCAGGGGAGCTGGCATTGAACTATTGACTTCAGGGACAAATAGGACAATGAATTATAGAAGTATCAAGCAATCTAGACTAAAATTTGGACTATAATTGCACGATAACAGCTAGTGAGTCATTTCTTTAAGTAATGCACAGATTATAATAGTATTATCAGAAACTTTCCATTTCTTTCCAAAAAAACTAAGAAGAATCTGATGCAGTTAGAGAGTTACTTAGAAAAACATTATACTGAGTAGTGTCTGGAATATTATCAGTGACCTCTTGAATTTTTAGAGTTATATTTTGCATGTTCATTTTATTTGTGTGATTTAGAATTCTTCCCCCTGAAAATAAGAGCAACCATTTCCATTTTTTTATTTGTATCTTTTGTTTTTTGTGAATCACTTGTGCCTTGCCTCTTTTGCGTTGTATTTAAAGTCAATTTATTACAAGATACCTGCAAGCATATAGAACAATAAAATTAAGTTTAAAATCAACGATGATGCAATGTGATTAGGCTTCAAATTTGAGTTTTCAGAGAGCCAGGGAAAAAAAAAATATAATAAATTAGAAAATTTTTGTTATAGTAAATAATGAAGTATGTGAGATCATCAAGGAAGCCAAATATAGTCAATACCTAAAAAACACAGTGAGTGCCCCCAGGAGAACTTGGAAATATAAATAATAAAATTTTACTTTAGTTAGCAGTAATGGAAGACTAAATAAGTCATTCTAGCACTCCAACTGAAGACATCCTTTTTTTAAAAAGACATTAAAAAATTTTTAATTAACAAAAATTATACCTATCTGTCATGCCAAACATATTGAAAAATACAGATTGATATCGAATATGTTTTGAAACACATATACATTATAGAAACATCTTCCATAAATAAATAAATAACAATATGTAAGAATTGCTAGGCCAAGAATATCGAAAAGAAAAAAAAAGACTTTAGCCCTATATATGGGCATATTTTCTTTCTAAAGGCATTTTTCATCAGCAATTAGCTGCTGAAGAGTTGAGTTATATTTGTAACAATATCCCAGAGCTATAGGGCAATAGTCAGAGAGTCCCCCAGCCAGCCAAGTATTGGCTCTGAGGCTAGCATGACTGAACCAAGTTCAAATCAACTGGGTAGGCAGATAATCTCAAGTTTTGGAACTTATTAAAGAAAACCTTTTTTTCTGGTGCCCCCAAAAGGAAAATAAAACTCTCTCTAGGGAAGGATACTATTTTTTCCTTCAAAATGTTTTTCAAATAATTTTATCATTTGTGTCTTCAGTCAGGAGCCTGGTATGACAAAGTACTGAATAATTTCAGTAACTATAGTATGCAGGAAAGCATAGAAAAGTGTAAACTAGCCTTAAAATCTTCTTAAATGTGACACATACCACTTCTACTCATGTAACATTGCCTAATGTAAATCTCATGACCACACCTGAGATTGACAGAGTTTAGAAATGCAATTTCTCCCACAGCATGGAAACCCAGAAACTGATCATCAGTAATACAACTTTTTAGGGTCTGCCTTACTGAACACCAAATATTTGTTTCCGCCTCCCTTCTCAGGACAGATCACACTCACTCTCTCCTCAAGGGATAAATGCAAAATTTCCATCCAATCTCTGCCCGAAGTTCAGGATTTCTGAGTGACACACAATAGTCTTCACATCAGCTTTAGAGAGAAGATACTTGCCTTTGACACTCACAAAAGACAGCGGGAAAGGCAAACACCAGTATACTAGTCTATCCTGAAAGAGCAAAAATATGAGAAATATATTGCTATTCACAAGAAAATAACTTGTGCTGAGAAGCTTGTATTCAAGGTGGGATGTGTTTGAGTATATGGGAGTACGTTCCCAGTCTATTGCTCTCCACACCGCTTTGTTCAATTCTCTGAGTCCTTCTTTTTCCCATTATCATCCCTGACCACGACTTAAGAGACCACTGAAGAACATCTTCCTCGACAACTGACCAGCTTTCTCAGCCAGCTTCCTTTTGGTAGGTAGACAGATGCTTATGTGGCTTTTTATGTATTGGCAACTGTCTCCTTTAGTCCAGCTGGTGGCTCATTGCACAACAAAATTCTCCCCAAAATGTAAACTGCTTATTACTTATTTTATTCCAATCAGCTTTCCTGTTCTATCTCCACACTCAATATAAACACAGGTATCTTGTGTATATTGAACATCGGTGGGAAAGCCACACAGTTAGTCATTTTTTTCTTCTTCTTTTTTTAATTTTAAAGATGTGGGGTACGTTCAGGATTAGGTATACAAGTGGTCATCATACAGGCAAAATTTGGGCTTCTCTTTGGTCCATCCAAGTTGCTGCAACGTCCATATGTTTGTCCTTCTTTGTGGCTACATAATATTCCATTATGTATATGTACCACATTTTAAATTTTTTTTATTTTAAAGATGTGGGGTACAATTCAGGGTTAGGTATACAAATGTTGATTATGTAGGTACCCTTGTTGATGAGGTGTGCCCCTCCTTTCCTCAGCAGTTCCCTCAACTGCCAATCCCACTACCCCACCCCCAGCAGTTTCCCACTACTGCCAATCCCTTTCTTATAGTACTATGATAATTGTTCAAGGCCCACTTATGAGTGAGAATATATGGTACTCTGTTCTTTGTTTCTATGATAGATCACTGGGTATGATTGACTCTAAATCCATCCAAGTTGCTGTGAAGTCCATATGTTTGTCCTTTTTTATGTCAGCATAATATTCCATTGTGTATAAGTACCACATTTTTTTTAATACAGTCCAGCTTCAATGGGAAGCATGGTTGGTTCCATGAATTTGCTATTGTGAATAGAGCTTCAACAAACATGTGTGTGCAGGTATCTTCTTTGTAGAATGATTTGAGTTCCTCCAAGTATATTCCCAATCGGGGAATTGCTGGGTCATATGGAAAGTCAATTTCTAGTTCTTTCAGAAATCGCCACACCGTCTTCCAGAGAGGCTGCACTAGTTTGCATTCCCACCAGCAGTGTAGAAGCATTCCTTGTTTTCTCCATCCTCTTCAGCATCTGTTGTTTGTTTTATTAATGATGGTCATTCTTACTGGGGTGAGATGGTATCTCAATGTGATTTTGATTTGCATTTCTTTGATGATTAGTGAGACTGAGCACTTTCTTGTGTGTCTGTTGGCTGCCCATATATCTTCTTTTGAGAATTGTCTATTCATGTCTTTTGCCCACTTTTTAATGGGAATCTTTTTTTCTTGAGACCATTTTGTCCAACTAAAAGAATTTACTGGGAAAACCTTATAATCTATTCAGAAAATGTAACAATTGATGTGATGACATATGCTTTATTTGATCCTCACCTTAACACTGTTTTAATCAGCCTCCATATTCATTTCTGATTTTATTCATTTGAGACTCACCTCTTTTTTTCTCAGTTAGTCTAACTAGGGTATTGACTACGTTTTGTTTTGTTTTTCAGAAAAAAACCCTCTTATTTTTCTTGATTTTTCTCTATAGTTTTTCTAATCTTTACTTGACTTATTTCTTCTCTGATCCTTATCATTTCCTTCCTTCTGCTAACTTTAGTTTTGGTTTGCTTTTCTTTTCCTAGTTCCTTGTGAGGTAAAGTTGGGTTGTATTAAAAAAACTGTTTAATTTTATCTTTTAAAGTTTGGATTTGAGAAGCAGTTCTCTTTTAAATCTTAAAAGTATTTGAATTTATGTCATCGCTATTCTTTTTCAGTCTTGCTTACAGATCAGCCAGTTTTGCTCTGATCTTGTCTCTTTCAAGATCCCTTCAGAGATCCAGAAAAAGAATAATTCAGTCACTGCAGAAGGCCACCAGAGTGTCCAGTAGCAACCACAGCTCTCTCTCTCTCCTAAAACACTCTCCCATCTTTTTGAGAACTCGTTTCCATTATTTCTAGATATTCTGTTCTGTTATGCCAGTTTGCATCTCTAGATATTGTAGTTTAGCCACTTCTTACAATTGATGTCTTTAACATATTTTTAATCTACCTTTTTTCTATTGTTTTAATTCATTTGTTTAAAGAGTCTAATCCTTTTGACCTGTAGTTTCCCACAGTCTGGCAATTGCTAAGTGCATACTCATGCTTCAATGCAACATGCTCCTCTATATTTCCTGCAAGTTGGCAGCTGAAGCCAGAGTGTTGATTAGAATCAATTTGATCCCTTTGGCAAGGTTAGAATGGTGGTGTGTTCACTCATTACGGGGCACATAATGTATCTCCCTTTTTGATGTTAGCAGCCTTTGATGCTCACTGCCTAGATTCTTTCATTCACTGGGGTTTGTGAATGAAAATATTTTAATTCTATCATTTGGTCTTTACTTATTAGTTGTAACAGTTTTATAAAAAGACATTTTCTGTCACCTGCTATTTGATTATCCAGGGGCAAAAATTGTATAGAATAGGTGGGATAAATGATTCATATTTTCTTGTAAGAGATAGATAGTAGATAAATAGATGATGGATGATTGATAAATACATAGATATGATACAATAGATGGATATGATAGATGGATGACTGATAGATAGAAGGATAATAGATAGAGAGGTAGAAGATAGATAGATAGACAGATAGTCAGTCAATCATTATGAACTCATAGACAAACATATTTGATAGGCATTAACCCATTGCAATTTTTATTCTTATTAAAGCTTAAAGACTCCCACCCTTGGCCATTATGAACCTCCTTGAATAGACTCTTAGGTTCTTTTGACGTAAACAGAGTAGCCTTTTATAGCTTCCATGCTATCTGGCACATCAAAATGTTCCAGGATCATTTTGTACATTACCCATTCCCAGTCATTTCTTCAAGAATTCTTCTTTTAAAAAAATGAAAATGATCTTTAAAGCCACAATCTAAATGCTGTGGATGTTTGTTGATACTGAGCCAATCATTGTTTCTTGACGTTCTTACGTATAAGCCCCAAAATTACACAAACATATATGTGTATATTCCTTTTCCTAAACATGTCTCTACAGTATGTTTTCATTCTGTACAAACATTTTGCTTTTTCTTTTCTTTTTTTGTTAATGACATGAGATTTACCACAATACTTTTTTGCTGCTTTTTAATGTGAGTTTTATTTTTCTAACTTTTGAAAGAAAAATTAGTTAGCTAACTTTACTGACTTCTGTTTTAACTCACAGAATTCCCTCTTCTCTTGACTTCATGTAATTTTAATAGTAGCATCTTTTTTTCTTGCTTGCCTTCCTTGCCCACAAATATCTTGACCGTATTTTTCCTTTGGGATTTCTTTTTTGTATCCTAATCTTTAACTTAAAATTATGTTGCTAAGAAAATAATTCATGTAAGGTATGATTTTATAAACAGTGATGTTCACTGCGTGGTATTTAGCTAGAAAAAAGTCAAAATGTCTTTGTTATTATATCTTAAAGGAAGAAATTGTCAATTTGTGTCCAAACCCAGAAGACATAAATTATTAAACAAATAATTGCTAGTAGGAAAGGCTTACCTGGAATTATTTTTCCCTGTGTCAAATCTTAAAAAATATGGCTCATTGACTCAAACGAGAAAACTGGTCACATTTATTTATAAATATAAACTAGAATTGCTGAATGGCAGTTTAGAAATAGCATCTTCTCTAACTCAAAGATTAACACTACAAGTTACCTAGTACCTAGTTCTTCCTTACCTTCTACTATTAGTACAAAAATAGTAGATCTCCTTGAAATATACTGGTTGCTATTCATCTTAACCTTTGACATGTCAGACCCACGTTTCCTTATACTGACAGCTCAGCAAATGAAATTAAAGAATTAAGTTGACTTAATCTTCGTAACATTTTTTTCTTTCTGCATATCTTCTTTTTTTTTTAATTTATTCAATATTTTTTATTATGATATTGTGGGGTACAGTTAAGGGTTAGGTGTACAAATATGCCTTGTTCAGGCACCCTTGTTGATAGGAAGTGTCTCCCCGTCCTCAGACAGATATTTACTACCATTAATCCCATCACCCTACCCCTCCCCCCCATAGTTTCCCACCACTGTCAGTCATTTTCTTGTGGTAATATGTTGGATGA
>CAUYQG010266675.1:0-13163 GCA_963574415.1 Tarsius wallacei
TCTTTTCTAATGTGGGTGTCTTTTATTTATTTCTCTTGCCTAATTACTCTGTCCAAGACTTCTAGCACTATGAATAAGAGTGGTGAAAGTGAGCATCTTTGTCTCATTTCAGATCTGAGAGAAAATACTTTCAATTTTTCCGTTAAGTATATTAGCTGTGGGTTAGTCATATATAACCTTTATTTTTTTGAGGAATGTTTATTCTATATGCAATTTGTTGAGAGTTTTTATCATAAAGAGACATAGAATTTTATCAAATTTTTATTTTATTTTTTATTTTATATTTTTTGAGTTAGAGTCTCACTCCGTTGCCCAGACTGAAGTGCAGTGGCACGCTCCCAGCCACTGCAGCCTCAACCTGCTGGGCTCCGGCAATCCTTCCGCCTCAGCCTTCCAAGTAGCTGGAACTACAGGCGCGTGCTACCATGCCCAGCTAATTTTTTGATTTATTGTAGAGATGAGGTCTCCCCAAGTTGCCCAGGTGGGTCTCGAACCCACAGGCTCAGGCAATCCACTCACCTCGGCTTCCCAAAGCGCAGGATTACAGGCTGAGCCACTGAGCCCGACTGTTTCCATTCTTATACCATCTTTTGTCTTTATTTTAGTTAATAGTTGCCTTACTTTTCTCAGCTTAGTTTTCTAGAAATTATCACTAATTATCCCCTACTCTCACAGTTGGATATGTGAAACCCCTCTGCATTATGTCAGACACATCAGGTAGTTCATCTCTAAGCTTCCTTTCTTCCTCCTTGGAGACGTTCTTCCTGGAGCCTCCACTCTCCTGTTCCATTCTACTCTCCAGGTTACAGTACAACTGTCATCCTTGGGCTTTCCCTCACCATCCTGGGAATTCCTTTTACCCCTGTTCACTGGAATCTCTTTTTCCTGGACTATTTCTTTATTTTGAATCATTCTCAGTTGGCTTCCTTAAAAAGAGTGGGTGGAAGGTACTTTTTTGGTGCTTTGTCTCATATTTTGTTGATAATTGATTTGAGTATAGTAATGCCATTTGGAAATAATTTTTCTCTTGAAATTTTAAAGGTTATTGTTTTATTATCTTATAGGTTTCAATGTTACTGTTAAAAAGTCTGATGGCATTTTCATTTCAAATATTTTGTAGGTGGTCTTGCTCTCTCTGGAAACTTTTAAGATTTTTTTTAAAGTCACAGATATCCTACAGTTCAAATAAAATGTGTTATGAGGGCATTTTTTCTTTCATTTGCCAAGCCTTTTGAAGGTGAGAGCACTTGATTGGTTCCCTGTGACATTCTGAGATTTATTAATATTTTAAAATTGGTAACTGATAATGACAAAATATTAGGTGTTTTCAAATGTTGCCTTATTTGTTTGTCCCTCTGATCAAGATTTTTATTCTAAAATTTTCTGTTCATTTTCTTTGATATTTTAGATAAGCAATAATATTATCAATAAATAATGACTTTTCCTCTTATCTTTCCATATTTATTCTTAACTTTTCTTGTCTTATTTCATTGTCTAAGGAATCTAGACTAATGAAGAATTAGCATATATCCTTTACATTTTACTGACTTTAATAGGAATGTTCCTAATATTTTGCTCTGAATGTTTGAGCATATACTTTTTTAAGCTAAGGACATTTCCTTCCATTCCTAGCTTTAATGATTAGAATGGAAAATGGGTGGTACGTTTTTGCTGATTTATTTTGGCATCAATTTTTAATAATATCTATGTATGTATATGCCTATGTATATAAGTATACATATATTATTGAATGTGTATTTACATATATGTATATTTCACATCTCTATGTATAATTTTGCATTCTCTGGAGAATTCATTTGCAGTTATGATTCATTATTTGGCTAAGAAACTGTTGTATTGTTGCTAATATTTTATTTAGAAATTTTATATAAATATTCTCAAAATAGATGTTCTGAAGCTATCTTTTTTCATGCTTTCCTTCTCCTGTTTTGATATCAGGTTATGTTAACCTTTATAAATTTTCTGGCTAGTCTTCTGTTAATCTGAGAATTTGGCTGTTTTATTTAAATTTAATTTGTATGAATGTACTGAGATTTTTTTATTAGCATAGTACATGCTCAGATTTTATAATTACTGCAAAGAACACTTGAAAGAATGTGTAATTTATGTTATATACAAGATTTCTCTATATTTCAATTTATTTTAAGATTATTAATTGTTATTCAAATGAACTAAACTTTTTACCTTTAGGTACTTTATTACTTTATTATTTTTACATAGAGATGTATTAATGTGCCCCACTATGGTTACAGTTTTTGACAATATTTCCTGTATATCTAAGAGTTTAACTTTGAATGCCATGTTGTTTGACCTACAAAATTTAAAGCTCTATGTGAATTATGCCTTTTATCAATATAAATATTCATTTTGTTTCATTTAATACTTTTGGCCTAATATTAGTATTACATTTTGCCTAATAGTAATCCTGCAGTATGTGCCCAAAAAAGCCTTTCTTTGGGGTTCAAGGACAACAGGCTAATATTCTCAGCTCTGGGGTTAGATAAATTTAGTGTACTTCATATCTGGGCCTTACATACTTACATACTCTTCTCATTTATCTTCTTGCATTTTGAGGAGGTTTGCATTGCTTTTCTGTCTGGACTGGATTTTTAGGCCAACAGCCCTCTCAGGGAAGATTCTTCTTTCTTTGGAAAATAGTTCTTAAGGCTTTATCTGGGAAGCAAATGTCAGTGTTTCTAGCCGCTTTGTTTTTTGTCTGGGAGAAGAAGGACCAACACTGACACAGCAGTTGCTGCTTGACTGACGGTCTTTTAATTAATTGTACCCATGAAGGTTCTGCTGTTGAATTTGCTGACTCTGAGCTTGGAGTTTCTCTGGAGCTCCTTTGGGAAGAAAGGTTCTAACCTTGGCAATGGACTTCTCTCAGGCCTACTTTGGGTTGATGTTTTCTCATTGTGGTTTCTGTCAATTTGATTTCCTCTTTATTTTTTCAGTAGAAATTCTTCTGTACTTCTGATTGGTTTATAGCATCCTTTCTACTTGAAGATGAAGTTATTGTTGAATTTTTGTTTTAGAATATATTTTTTTCTTCCATATTGGAGTTTAGGGAAGAACATTGTGCTCAACTGCTGTCACAAATTGATCCTGTCATGTTCTTTAAAAGATTAGGATTGTTTTCATGAGTATACAGTATCCAAAATATCATAACATAATGAATAATATCATTATTGTCACCCAGATTAGGAGTTAGGATGTTATAATGATCATTGAACCTTATGGTATATTAATTGCCCAATATACCTTTCTCTGTATCTCCAAGTGGTAACCATTGTCTTAAATTTTGTGCAAATAATTCACTTGCTTGTAGTAATAATATTAAAATTAATAAAATAATATTAAATTTTACCTTAAAAAAATTAGATTTAGGGGGTACATGTGCATGGTTGTTACATGGGTATATTACACATGTTTGTTACATGGGTATTTTGCGCACATTTGTTACATGGGTATATTGTGTACATGTTTGTTACATGGGTATATCACACACGTTTGTTTCATGGATATATTGCACACATTTTTGTTATATAGGTATATTGCACGCATGTTTGTAATGGGTATATTGTGCACATGTTTGTTACATAGTATATTGAGCACATGTTTGTTATATGGGTATATTGCATACATGTTTGTAATGGGTATATTGCACACATGTTTGTAAACACGGGTATATTGCATATGTGTTTGTTACATGGGTATATTGTGTACGTGTTTGTTACATGGGTGTAAAGCATATTAGTGGGGACTGGCTTTCTAGTGTACCCATCATTTAAATATTGAACATTGTACCTGACAGGAAGTTTTTACATCCCTCCTCTAACTCCACGCATATCTCTAATTACTGTATTGTTTAGTCTTGCATAATTTTGTATTTTATATACATAGAATGTCTTTTTTGACAGCTTACTTTTTTGCTTAACATATTATTTGTGAGATTCATCTCTGCTGATAGATGCAGTTCTAATTCATTTGTCATTTTTGCAGGTATAGAGTGTTCTGCTGAATAAAAATAATGCTTACTCTCTTGTTGGTAAATATCTGAGTGGTTTCCAGATTTGTTTTTTTTAAACTAAAAGCAGTACCGCTATGATTCTTTTCTCTTCCAGTGCACACGAGGGGGAATTTTAATGGTTTATATAGGTAGGGTTAGAAAGGTTGAGTCATGAGATATATACAAGTCTTTAATCCTATTAGGTAAATTATTTTTCCCCAAAATGTTGTGCCCATTACATAACAATCCCCCAAGTCCTATATAAAAGCTCTCAGCACTATACCCTCTGTAATATTTTCAAGCTTTAAAATTTCTGCAAATATGTTATGTGCAGGGTTGTGTTTCATTTTGCTTTTAATGCGCAGTTTCTTGATTACTAATGAGGTTAAGCACCATTTCATATGTTTATGATATTCAAACTCCTCCTATGAAATGCTTCTTTAAATCATTTTTATATTTTATTGGCTTTTTTGTATTTTAAACTCACTTGTAGGAGTTAATTATAAGTTTTAATATCATTTTTTTGATGATGTATAATGAACATCACATATATTACAAATATATTATCTCTGACTTTTAATTCTTTTAACGTCGTTAATCTTTTTCGTCATGGTTTGTGCTTTTGGCATCTTTTTATAGACATATTTTACTATCTTAGTCTTTAAGTTATTCTTCTATATTTAACAATTTTAAAGTTTTGATTTTCTTTTTTTTTTGAGTTGGAGTCTCACTCTGTTGCACAGACTGGAGTGCAGTGGCCGCTCCCAGCCACTGCAGCTTCGACCTGCTGGGCTCCGGCGATCCTTCCGCCTAGCTTTCCTAGTAGTCGGAATTACAGGCACGCGCCAACACGCCCGGCTGATTTTTTAATTTATTGTAGAGATGAGGTCTCGCCTATTTGCCCAGGCAGGTCTCGAACCCGCGGGCTCAGGCAATCCACTCACCTCAGCCTCCCAAAGTGTGGGATTACAGGCTGAGCCACCGAGCCCGGCTAAATTTTGATTTTCATATTTGATTGTGTGATTCACATGGCATTGAGTTTTTGAGGAATTTATGGGTTAGTTGGTTAGTCACACAATTGTGTGTGCTTATTCCATATAGAACTCCCAGCACCATTATTTCTCCACTGATAAGTGGTTCCACCTGTTATACATCAAGTTTACATGGATTTGTAGGTCCAATTCATTGTTTCATTTGTCTCCCTCATCTTTTATTGCTAATCCTATGTGTGCTAATTATATTTTTATGAGTATTGATGTATAGAAAAAGTACAACTTATTTGTTTTGTAAGAGAGGACACCCCCCAAACCCCAGAATTTATTTATAAAACACTGTGTATTTATTCTTATATGTTTAAATTTCAGTCACCTTCAAAGTACTCTGCGTTTGATGCAATACACCTATTGATATGCTTTTCCACTGCTCATAACTGTTTTTGAACTTGTGAATTTCGATGCCTTTTAGTGCCTCTGCGGTTTTTTGTTTCACCTCTTCCACATTGGCAAAACATTTCCCTTTGAGGACTTTTTTTCATCTGGACAAACAAAAAAACTAGCTCAGGGTGAGATCAGGTGAATAGGGAGGGTGGTGCATGGGGGCATGCCGTTTTAGGTCAAAACACTGAACATTCAGTGCAGTGTGGGCAGATGTATTGTCATGGTGGAAGAACCAATCACTTGTTTGCCACAACTTGGGACATTTCTTCTACAATGTAGCCTCTCACAACAATACTAGCATCAGTGATGGTTCCAAGAACATTTACCTAGCAGAGGAAGCCTGTGCTATGAGGGGCCTACTCGCCAATAGATGTTCTGTTTTTTGGAGAGCTTCCCCCTTGTATATGTATTTTAGTACCATCTTGTCAAGTTCTTTGAAAACCTTGTAGTGTTATAATTTTGATTAATTAAATCTAAAAAGTAACTAAAATAGATCAATTAATTAATTAAAATTAATTCTTTCATTAAAATTAACATCTTGTAAATATTATCATCATATCCATTAATGTGATCAACCTCTTTATTTTTTTATTTTATTTTTAAGACTTGAGGTAAAAGTCAGAAATAGATACATAAGTGGTCTATGCATAGGTCTTTCTAAATGTATTTTAGCAAAGATTTTATATTTGTATGAATATCATGCACTATTCTCTTATATTCATTAATGAGAATAATATGTAATTACATTTGTTATTGTAAATTAACATATTAGAAAATTATTTTTAAACTCTTTGAAATGGTGAATTTTTGTACATTTATCTCACATCTGGCAATCGTGCTAAGCTCTATTACTAATTCTCATGGTTTGTCTGTGTATTATTTCAGGATTTTTCTGTTTATAATTTGAGGATAATGACAATATTATATCTTTTTACTTTTTAATCTTGATCCACTTTATTTCATTTTCTCATGTTGTTTTCCTGGCTATCACCTCTAGTAAAATTTAGAATAGAATGCTAAAAGAAAGCATTTTTTTTCTTGCTTTTAAGAGAAATATTAACAAAAGCTTTGCTGTAGTAGTTGTGGTTATATTGTATCAAGTTCTCTTCTATTCTCAGTTTTTGAATTTTTTTTTTAACTGTCAGGAGTGCTAATTTAATTTTAAAATATATCTATTAAGGTGATAATATAATTTTTCTTATTAAATGTGTTAATATTATGAAATGCATTAATAACTTTTTTATTGGTAAATCAATCTTCATTTTGGAATAAGCCTACTTTGGCCATGATTTTGTATATGTTTATTGGATTTAGTCTGTTGACATTTTATTTGAGTTTTAGTGTTTATATTCATGAGTATGTTGGTTTGTCATTTCATTTTTTCAAAATACTTTTCCTAGCTTTTATATCTCTAAATGATTTGGTGAGTATTCCCTATTCTTTTGTCTCCGGTTATACTTGTATAATATTGGAATTATGTGTTTCTTCAACTTCAGTAAAAATTTTCTTTAGGCCTGGTGTTTTATCCTCTGTGAAGATTTTTAACCACTTAATCCATTTCCCTAAGTTTTCAGGTCTCTTTTTCTTCTTGAGTCAGTTACATTTCCTTTTCACATTATTTGACCATTTTTCTTAATTATTTGTGGCCCATTAATTACCTACAACTGCTTAAAACTTCCAAATATATAGGACGATGGAGTTATTCTCTTGTAATTGGTGTTTGTCTTAATTTTATTTTAATCAAAACTATACAAACTTCTTTCATTCCTACTTATTTAAAATTTACATAAATTCCTCATGTGTGTTTAGAAGGATGTTTGTTCTCTTATTGTTTGGAGCAGATCTCTGTTTATGTTCATTAGATTGAATATTTTAGTTGTACTGGAAACTGAACCAAATTCATGTTTCTGCTTGTATAATTTATCGGTTACTGATCTTAGAAAGCCAATTTTGTAAGTGGGCTTGTTGATTTCTTGTTGTAGTTCTATTATTTTTTGCTTTATATATAATTTAAGCTATGCTGTTAACTACATATAAGCTTCTAATAATATATTCTTGTCTTAGACTGAAATGTCATTATTATTAGGTGACTGTTTTTACTACTATAAAGCTTTTCCTTGCCTTAACAATCTTTTTTTTTTTTGGTGTATCTATATCTTTTTTCCTTTATATAATACTTAATCACCTAGTCCATATATTTTGCTCTTTTTCTTTCAACCTTGATATACAGCTCTTTAAATCAAACCAAAGCTGGATTAAAAAAAATTCTGTCTGCCTTTCTTTGTCTTTTAACTGGAGAATTTAGTCCATTTACATTCATTGTGAATGTCAGCATATTATAATTTATTTTTGCTATCTTATTCTGTATTTTCTGTTTCTTGTGTAATTTTTTAAATCTCTCTTTTTTTTTTCTTTTTGAGTCAGAATCACACTCTTGCCCAAGCTAGAGTGCAGTGGCATGATCACAGTTCACTGCAGCTTCAACCTCCTGGGCCCAGGTGATCTTTCTACCTCCGCCTCCCAGGTAGTTGGGACTACAGGCATATATCACCGTGCCCAGTTAATTAAAAAAATTTTTTTGTAGAGACAAGGTCTCACTATGTTGCCTAGGCTGGTCTTGAACTCCTGGGCTTAAGTAATCTATCCTCCCTTGGCCTCCCAAAGTGCTAGGATTTTAGGCATGAGCTACCACACCTGGTGCATCTCTTTTAAAACTTATTTTTTTCCCTATTTTGGTATTTAATGCTTATTTTATTTTATTTTTCCCATTTACTTTAGAATGTACATCCAACTGCCTACTTCACACACATTAAAACCATCATGCCTCTCCACACCCGTGTGTGTGCATGTGCACGCCCCCCCCCCCCCGCACATACTCACACACATGTCCAGAACTAAAACCAGGGAAAAATGTTTTCTTACCATCTTCCTTTGCAGGGTTAATTCGGAATTTTTTTTCTTTTTTACTGCTTGTGTATCTCTTTGAAGAGTTTTTCCCAGCTGTGTGTGCCTAGGTTTCACATCTATTGCAAGTGGCCTTAGGCCTTGTTTCTTGTCCTTGTTGACTGCTGGAAGAGAAATGGATTTATTGGGTCAGTAGATGCCCTTATTGTAGCCATAGGCTTAAATTACTGCTTATTATTTTTTACTTTGCTCCTACTTTATTATTCTCTTTTGAGTATTTTTTTTTTTTTTACTTCTTTGCAGAATCAATATTAGCTTTATGCGGTGTTTGGTAGTGAATATATTCAGGGAATACTTAATCTACTGCCTTTCCAGAAACAGAAGCCCCAGGGCTATTTTACTCTCCATCTTTTCTATGCTCTTCTCCATACAGGTAAACAGGGCTTAAATTATGGAGGGACTAAGAACCTGTAAAGTGTAGTCAGTGAACTGGACAGTGGTGAAACCCATCTACCTGGAGGTCTATCTTCATCACTCAGAAACTTTGTTGTTGGTATTTCTGGACAGCTATAAAAAAGGGATGCAGTGAATAATTTTAATTTTAAATTCTTTTGATTTAGAAAAGAAAGAAATAGTCTTTGGATGATTTAGGTAAAGTTTGATTCAGTGTCCTTTTCTCTTAAGGTTTATCAGCAAGATTTGAGATTAAAATTAATTAGAAACTTTCAAGTCTGCTTTTAGTTTTCTTCTTCTAATGAAATTATTTGCTGAAGACATGAAAAATTAAAAAAAAGATTTCAGTATTGCTTAGGATTTAGTATGTGATTTTCATCTATATTGAAAGAACAAATACTTTATAGTTCAATTAATGTTGCCTCTAGCATACGTGATTTTTATAAAGTTTAGGAGGGTGTCTTGTGATCTAAAGACATAGTCTCTTTGAATGAGTCCTAACCAGGAAGGTGGAAAGTCGAAGTTTTACTATTATGTTGGTCACTGATGCAAGTCAGTTACACCTTATGTTTCAGTTTTGCCTTCTACCAATGTCTGCCTGACCCAACTTGAAGAAGAGTATGAATGTTTTGGGGTTCTTGCAGTTCTCTCCTTTTTATTCTTAATTTTCAAAATACCTGGATTTTTATACACTGTACAATGACAAGTATATGCCTCTTCGGTCATGTAATAGACCTCTTTAGTTGCCACATGGCAATGGTCCCTCTCAACTATCAGTGTGGTTTGGGTGGCATCCCATTGTTATTATACGAAATGATTGGAAAAAGGGGAATGGCATTTCAGTTGAGACAAAGGTGGAAATCATTAAGACAGACCCCAGAAGTAAATATTTAGCCTTAATCAGCTGCTTATTGTACTGATTGAGTTCAATTGTGAAGAAAGTGAACATAATTAAATTGCATGGATAAAATGTTGGAAGTATGTCATTGAAGATAGTTCCAAAAGATGGGGCTTCACGTGAGACATTTTCATTTTCAGTGGCCAGCTAAAATCCTCCTGTACCTGTGAGCCTTTTGTATGGCTTTAGAACATCAACTTCTGTTCATCACTGAAGCTCACATTTTGCCTCTATTACATGTTATATTTGAAGGAAAACATTTTGAAGCTGCTCCAAGTCAAAGTGTCAACTCTGTGATTATTATCAGCATACTAGAAATATTTTTAATACATATTTTTGAAGATGCATGTAATGGATAAGCCATGATTAAAATATTTAGCTAGTTCTCTTTTTAGTTATCTATGAATGATTGAGACCATGCATAATGATCTTTAATAGACTTTCTTCTACTTTGACATTTTTTATATTATTTTTCTGGCACACAGAACAGTATAAAGCCATTAATTTTTCCATGCACAGCCTATTTTCTGCTTTTTTGGGGGTAAATTCTAGAAGCCTTTTTAATTTCTCCTGCCCTTTTTAATCTTTCACTAATCTATAAAGGATGCTTTCCCTTTCTGGAGCTCTTAGCTTTAGTTTCAACCTTTATGTGACCAAAACAGCATTCCATGTAAGCATATATTAGGCAAACAAACAAACAAACACAAGTAAGAATTTATTATTATAGAATATAACATGAGATAAAGCTTTAAAAAATCACCTGTAATCCTGCTGTCCAGAAATACCAATGTTACATTTTGATATAAGCTCCTTGAAATGTGTATATTTATATGTGAACATAGTCGTTACTTTATCTGCTTTATATACAGAAATGAATGAAATGATACTTGACCTCCGACTTTATAATCTTTTTAAAGATTCATTCAACATAGAACAACCTACATCATGGTTCTTTCCATATTGATAGATATACCATTCAAACTTATATTTTATATTTGCCTGAATGCCATTAATCGATGTGCCAGATTTTAATAAACAAGTTCTCAATTATTAGAAATTCAGGAGGTTTCTAAGAACAATCATTTATTAAACTCAATCTTTCTGTACCTACCTTGTGTCAGCTTCTATTCTAAGCACTGGGTTTAGCAGTAAACAAGACAGGTAGGTTTCTAATCAGATGGAGTATATGTCTGAAAAATAGCTTCTAGTTAATCTCTTTCTTTGAAGTACTTTCTTTATCATTTAGATTATTTAGTTTGTGGTTCACAGGTGATGCTTTTTATGCTACTCAAGGAAAACATATCTTACTGTGCCCCCCACCATCCCTTCCCTCCATTAACTGTGAGTAACCCTTAGATTTCTCTGCTTCAGTCAGTAGACGTTCATGGCACAGGAAAAATGAGCGTTCCTGTAGAACTCTAAAAGCAGAGCTGGAATTATTAGTACTTGGTTACTTTAGAGTCATCTTTTAGTGTCACTCATTAAAAGTATATGCTCTTAACTACATATACTTTATACAGTATATATTAGTTACAGTGTAATTTTATCTGAACCTTATAGCTATGTACATTTTAGTAGGTGTTTTGCTGGTGGAATATTAACAGCTTCTCTGTACTCCAGTGTTGTCCTGTGTGGCATTGCTCTATGTCCTCAACCATGAAACAGAGCTTGACTGGATGATTTCTATAGTACTTGTCAAATCTGGACAAGAAGGCATTGCATTACTATGAAATAGTTCTTAAAACTCTGGCACAAGTGACTTTAAATGCTTTGTATACACATATCCGTGCAATCTTCTGACTTCTGGTTTTCCAGAAAGATGTTTTACTGTCTTTCTCAATCATTGGAATGGCAGGGTTTTTGAAGAAGGATAGTCCATACCAACAACCCAGTCTTTATACATAATTTCAATGTCTCTTCTCTAAATCTTGGAGAATGTTTGCTCTCTCAAATGCAGAACAGCCCATCTTCCTCCTCAGAGAATTCAGTTAGTTGTTAAACTGGTCAATAAGTTGATAGAAGAACTTTGCAAAGGAGTTTTCATTTTATCAGAGCTATCATGTACCATTGAACCTCATTTATTTTATTGTTCTCATTTATTTCCAAATATTTCTTCCTTTATATACTTTAGCATGGATAGGGTAAACTCTTATCATTAGAAAAATGTAGATTAAAAGTGACACTATTGCCAGGCTTGGTGGCTCAGCCTGTAATCCCGTGCCTTGGGAGGCTGAGGTGAGTGGATTGCCTGAGCCCATGGGTTCGAGACCCCCCTGGACAACTTGGTGAGACCTCATCTCTACAATAAATCAAAAAATCAGCCGGGCGTGGTAGCGCACGCCTGAAGTTCCAGCTACTTGGAAGGCTGAGGCGGAAGGATTGCCAGAGCCCAGCAGGTCGAGGCTGCAGTGGCTGGGAGCGGTCACTGCACTCCAGTCTGGGCGACAGAGTGAGACTCCAACTCAAAAAAAAAAAAAAATTTTTCTTAAAAATGTTTTTCATTTTAAAGGTTGGGTATACAAATATTCATTATGCAAGTACCCTTGTGCCCTTCCCTCCACTGGCAGTTTCCCTCAACTGCCAATCCCACCCCTCCGTTCCCCTGGAAGTTTCCCACTACTGCCAATCTCTTTCTTATAGTTTTATGATAATTGTTCAAGGTCCACTTATGCGTGAGAACATATGGTACTCTGTTCTTTGTTTCTGGATCACTGAGTATGATAGACTCTAAATCCATTCAAGTTGCCACAAAGCCCGTATGTTTGTCCTTCTTTACGGCTGCATAATATTCCATTGTGTAAATGTAACACTTTTTAAAATCCAGTCCAGCTTTGATGGGCAACATGGTTGGTTCCATGTTTTTGCTATTGTGAATAGAGTTGCCACAAACATGCCTGTTCAGGTATCTTTTTTGTAGAATAATTTGAGCCGGGCTCGGTGGGTCAACCTGTAATCCCGCACCTTGGGAGGCTGAGGTGAGTGAATTGCCTGAGCCTGTGGGTTTGAGACCAGCCTGGGCAACTTGATGAGACCTCATCTCTACAATAAATCAAAAAAATTAGCCGGGCGTGGTAGCTCAGGCAATTCACTCACCTCGGTCTCCCAAAGCATGGGATTACAAGCTGAGCCACCGAGCCCGGCTAATTATCTCTTTAAAATTATGTCTCCAAATGCAGTCACTGTTGTACTCAATAATCCAGAGAGATCACCACCAAGGAGCCAGCCCGATGCAAAAACACGAGGGTCTTTATTCAGGCTCGAACCTGGGCTCGCGTTTGAAACCGACAGCGGTTTCAATGACGAACAAGCCCAGAGTCAAGTTATCACGCATCTTTTATACATAGTTTTGAGGGGGTGGGGTGGTTTTACAGACTTGTGCGTATAGGGTTGGATAAAAACTGTGTGACGTAGTTACAGAGATTTTGATTGGTTAATTCAAGTC
>CAUYQG010266680.1:0-34429 GCA_963574415.1 Tarsius wallacei
TCTCGAACCCGCGGGCTCAGGCAATCCACTCACCTCAGCCTCCCAAAGGCGCGGGATTACAGGCTGAGCCACCGAGCCCGGCTGGGAGAGACTTTAAAAAATATTTCTAGTTAGATTAGGGACAGGGCTGAACCAGCATAATGCTAAAGAGAATGGAAGAGGAAGTGGGTAGGGACAATATCATGAAGGGAGAACTGATGGGTCTTGGAAATTCAAACATTTAAGAGAAGGTAAGAAAACAGAGGTGAACATAACTCCAAAGTGCTAAGGCTGGGAGATAAGGAATATAGAAATATGGAAGCCTGTTTTTAAAAAGCGTATTCTAAATGGTAAGATATTCTACTGTCACTTCAACAGAAAACTGAAAGTGAGTGATGATATTCATTTAGAAGTTTTCTGTAGACAATGGCCTGCTTCATAGCTTTGAGTAAAAGATGAGGCAGAGTATATTTTAAAAAATTATTTTATTTTATTTTATTTTTTGAGTTGGAGTCTCACTCTGTCACCCAGGCTGGAGTGCAATGGCACACTCAAGGCCACCCCAGCTTAGACCTGCTGGGCTCCAGCAATCCCTCCGCTTCAGCCTTCTAAGTAGCCAGAACTACAGGCATGTGCTACCATGCCCAGTTAATTTTTTTTTTTTTTAATTGTAGAGACGAGGTGTTGCCAAGTTGCCTGGCCTGTCTCAAACCCGCAGGCTCAGGCAATCCTCTCACCTCGACCTACCAAAGTGCTAGAATTACAGGCTGAGCCACCGAACCTGGCCAGAGGCATAGTATCTTTTTTTTAAAAAGCCATATCCCTATCCTGTATAATACATTACCAGCATATCAGGTTATTTTGATAAAATAGAGTCTTATGTTCTCTCTCTCTCTCTCTGTCTGTCTTTTTGTTGTTGTTGTTATATTATTAGACTCCATTCATTTTCACCTTGAAGGACCTAGGGAGGGAAACATACAGAGGCTCGACTTCTTGTTATTGAACCCACTAAAACCATTTGGGGCAAGAGAAAAGAGTTATAGCCATCTCATGCCACATCTTCTAAGTCCCTTTGGTGTGGGCAGCTTAGAAGTCTTGAAGGTGCTGTGTTGAATGGCTGGTATATCTGCAGGAGAAAGAGAAATGGCCATGGTGACCTGATGCATATAAAATAAACTATCAAACAACAGCAATAAGAGGGGAAAATCTCTAAAATTGTCTCAGCTGCAATATTCAGGAAAGCCTTGAGACCGCATGGTAGTGATATAAGTCAGAATCACAGACAGGTATTTTAGCAAAAATTTACGGAACTGCCTCTTTCATGTAACACTTGACACCCGAGGTTAGAGGAGAGAATCCTGGGTAGGGATAATAGGCAAAATATAGGCAAATACAGACAAATGTCACTTCAGTGACTAGGCGTGAGGCCCAGTGGATGTGGGGTGGACAGAACATATCTGCCAATCTAGAAGTTCTATGTAACAGAGAGCTCAATTCAAGCCAAGCTTTGGTCCATAGCAGAGTGGGGGCCGTGAAGGGTCACTGGAGGTGGAATTACAGCATGATGCCTAATTAGCACAGGCTCTTTAGTCAGACATATCTGGCTTGAAATTCCATTACCATCATCTACTAATGTGTGATATTAGACAAAATCATTCAATCCCTATGAGATTTTGTTTATCTCTTTGCCTTCTCTTACTTATTTCACATCTGTAAGTGGAGATTAAGTCAACTATTGATAATGGGCACCTCTTGTTGATGGCTTCCCTTTATCTTTTCCCCTTCTTTTGGTAAAAGCACCTTCCTGGGCATCACATTCCTTACTTTCCATCCATGTGTTTAGCTAAAGTTGATTCTACCCCCAGTTCTATCTGTGGATATGTTACCTAATCAGAACCCATAAAATTTAATCCCAGGAGTTTTGCTGGAACAAGCAAGAAGGTATTTTCCTTTTCATTGAAGTGACTCTGAGAACATGTAAGCTTCCTGTGGCCACTACAAAGAGAAAATCTGCCTAGGTGAAGTTAACAAAGGAAGTAGAAATGAGTGATAAGAATCAAGATCTGACGTCTTTAATAAGCCTCTGGATCTAGTTGAGCCTCAATAAGGTTAAACCTTGTGACTCTCCAGATCCATGAGCCAACATCTCTTAAAAAAAACTGTTTGTTTTTTTTTCTTAAAACAGAGTGCATTTTTCTACCATATGTCTTGAAAGAGTCTGGATCAATAAATGATGTAACATCATTGATTTGAGGATTGACTTAAACAGTACATGCAAAATACCTAGCACGAGGTTTAGCATACAGCAAATGCTCAACAAATAGGACTTGTGGGCAAAAAATGTGGAATGGGAAGTCGTTCACATTGACTGGCACTGAACTGGAGGAAATATGAGAATGTGTATGCAAGCTCAAACACACGGAACATGGGATTGTAAACAATTCTTTATCTCTCTGCTATACAATACAAATGGCATATGCCCCCAGGAGACATCATTGAAACAAGGCTGGCATTCCAAAATAACCAAAGTTCATTGTTAAGTCAGCTCTTGATTTCCCACGTATGAGTTAGTCACAGAAAATATGGAATCGCCATTCAGCTGTCTCTGTTTCCATCCAGCTCCTTGTATATCAGATCAACAAAATGAATAAAGTAAGTCCACTATTTTTTTTTTTTAGATTAGAAAATATAGTTTACTTAGAAAGCAAATTAGAGAAAGAAAGAGGAGATTCACCTCCCCAAGGTAGGGGACGGGGCTAAAGCTTAAGAAAACATGGCCTGGCCATAGCTCAAAGAGCACATGGCCACACCATAGCTTAGCAAGGCAATAGCGGTGATGGTCAGACTATGCGCCACCTATTTTTAATTAAGTGAAATAGCCCCAAGATTGCCTTGTCTTTTGCATACTTAATAGATTGTTAAATAGTTTACCATGAGGACTGTCTGCCATTGCTTTATCCTAAACTAATTCAGATCCCAACAAACCACACTTATCAACCACTTACAGAGAATTAAGGTTTTGACAGAAGCTTCCTTTATTCAAGGCATTTGGGTACCATTTACCCTCCAACTCCATGTTCATCTTCAATGTCAAGTTCAACAACCTGGTTTTACCAACTGAACTGTTAAATTAAAAGAGCACATTATTTTATAATTTCAACTATTTTTTTCTCTCCTTTTTTTTTTTTTTTTTTTTTTTGAGTTGTAGCCTCACTCTGTCACCCAGACTGGAGTGCAGTGGCATGTTCATGGCCACCACAGCCTCGAACAGCTGGGCTCAGGCGATCCTTCTGCCTCAGTCTTCCAAGAAGCTGGAACTACAGGCGTGAGCCACCACACCCAGCTAATTTTTTGGTTTATTGTAGAGATGAGGTCTCACAAAGTTGGCCAGGCTAGTCTCGAACCCCTAGGCTCAGGCAATCCTCTTGCCTCGGCTTCTCAAAGTGCTGGGATTACAGGCTTGAGCAACTGCACCCAGCTCTTTTCTATATTTTATTGAAGGATGTGGGAGGTGGGGCTAAGTCTTGCATATGAGACTGATTTTTACTACTGCAAGCAAGGATCATGATGTCAGATAGGCCAAATTTCAAAACCTGGTTGTTATATATTATTTGTGTTATGCTGGGTAAACGACATCATTTTTCTGTTTCATCAAAATGGGGATAATAACTACAAAATTACAATCTTGTTATGAAGATCAAATGGCATGATTTGTCATGTGCCTAGAACAATGTAGTCACTCAAAAATTACAAATCCCTTTACAGAACTTTATTTTGTTCTTACTCAGTTCTCCCATTTGTATTTCTTTCCTAATGATAATCAATCATTTCTTCTTATCATAACAGAATTTCTTTTGCTCCTTTTTCAGAATCATATCTTCCCCAACTTGAGCCATGCAGTTTGATTCAATCTTAATTTCAATCCCAATTTCAATTCCCAAGACAGATATGTTTCTGATCTACATGAGTAATGCATCCCCTTGTATATCCTTGATCAAGCCACGCCACTCAGATTTCATCCCTGGAAACAGGGAAGAGATCCAGACTGGTTTTTTGGGGCTTCTAAGCTGTTAAAATTCAAGCCTAAAGCTGATAGTGTCCATCATTGCAACAAAATGTAGAAAGCCAACCTAAGAATGAAGCCAACCCAGGAAAAACAAAACTAATAGAGATTAAAAAGTTAGCCATTATCAATATTATTACTGTTAGTGAGCACTGTACACAATTCTTAGGCACCAGGCATGTAATCTTAGGCATCATTTAATAAAGTAGGTCTTAATTATTTTACAAAGAAAAAAAAAATTGAGGCATATAGAAGCTATATAACTTTCCCATGACCCCTTACTTAGTAAGTGGCAAAGCCAGAACTTAGATCTCAATGTCTCTGAGTCCCTTAACCTCCCAGCTGTATTGCCTCCTAATAGAATTGATTTCTGACATAGGAAAGAACAAGACCACTATTGCTGTCAGTTAAATTAAAAAGAACTCCTATCTTATTAATTATAATATTATGCTAAGATGTGTCTTATGTGATGCCCTATGCATGCAAATCAGTTTTAGAAGCAATCTGAGCTCCTTGGAAGAAAGTTCATATTTATGGTTGTTATGGTAGTATTAACAGTAACCACTGTGATAACATAAGAATAAGCTATTACATCCCATAATTATTTTACAATTGCTACTGATTACTTCCAGGGGTGGCATGACCATTGCCACTCAAAATAAAAATAATTGTCAAGTGTGCTAGGTGATTCAGAAAAGAGAAAAATTCATCTTAAATTGTTTTCTCTATGGAAAATGCTATGTTATTACCCTGGGTCACTTAACAATTCAATTTAACACTAAAGAAATCCCCCTTAGTCCCATCCACATACCCCATAGCCAGGCTCCAAGAAGAAATGATTAAGGAGGGCTTCTTTTAATTAAGCTTGTTGAATAATCCTAGCTAGTCCCATAGTTCCTATGTAATATGAAACAACTGGTTTCCAGGAGTGTGTCTGATAAATATTTCTCTGATTGACAACTTTAGCCTTAGGAAGTTGCTCAGAGTCAGAAAATACAAACCATGTGGGCAGAGACCAAGAGATTTTCATCAACAGTCATGATATTGTGCAATTTGCAAATTCTCATGCCTTCTCTAGAAAAAAAAACCAAGCTTAAGGATTTCATGTGGGCCATTTGACAAGCCCAGTTAGAGAGATATGCATGCAGGCACCTTAGCCAAAGAAGCTTTGAGTTTTCATCACTTATCTCCCTGATGAGCTAGATTTCCGGGGCTCACAGCCCCAGCCAAGAAAATAAGCCCAAAAGGCAGTGAAAACAGCATCCATTGATTTAGCAGAGCACGGACTTTGATGACAGTCTGCATTTGAATTCTGGCTCTCGCATTTTCCAACTGTGTGACTTTGGCCAAATTACTTAACTTTTCTGGGCCAGAGGTTTCCTATCCGTTAATGTTGATAATGAAAAGCTTACTTCAGAAGGCTGTTATGACAACTAAATAGCTTCAGCTTAAACAATGCTTATCAGGTTGAACATCTTGGCTCAGGTTTATAATCCCAGCACTTTGGAAGGTCAAGGAGGGAAACTCACTTGAGGCCACAATTATGAGGCCAGCCTAGGAAACATAGTGAGATCCCACCCCCCCAAACAAGAAAGTAAAAAATATATATATATAATAGCTGGGCATGGTGCCATGCACCTATAGTCCCAGCTACTCTGGAGGCTGAAGTGCGAGGAATGCTTGAGCCCAGAAGTTCTAGGCTGCAGTGAGCCATGGTTGCGCCACTGTACTCCAGCCTGGGTAACAGAGTGAGACCCTGTTTCTTAAAAAAAAAAAAAAAAAGTGCTAGTCGGGCTTGGTGGCTCAGCCTGTAATCCAAGCATTTTGGGAGGCCAAGGTGAGTGGATTGCCTGAGCCCGTGGGTTCGAGACCAGCCCAGGCAACTTGGCGAGATCTCATCTCTACAATAAATAAAATATTAGCTGGGCATGGTAGTCCACACCTGTAGTTCAGCTTGGAAGGCTGAGATGGAAGGATCACCAGAGCCTAGGAGGCCGACGCTGGGGTGGCCGTGAGTGTGCCACTAAACTTCAGTCTGGACAATGGAGTGAGACTTCTACCCTCCTCCCCAAAAAGTGCTTATTAGGATTATTAGAACTTGAATGGGAAAGACATGCCTCTCTATTCTCAAAGGCAAAAGAAGGAGGTCTTATTTTTATCTATTTTACTTAACAGATTTGTAAGAATTCATATGCAAGAATGTGCAATATTTTTATAAAGATGATAATTTTATGACACTTGATTACAAAGGCTTTGCTAATGAAGTTTTCACACAGAAAAGTCTTCCTTCAAGGTATAGATAAGAAAGGGTTACATCTAGCACCAGCAGAAGCAGTAGTGAGGTCTGTTCATGTCATAATAATGCCATGTGTAAATAAGAGCTCTAGTGTGCCAGAAAACATTGTGTATCATCTATCACTTATGTAGGAAATCTTCCCATCTCAGTTATTTTCTCTTGTCCATCCTTTCAGTTGATGTTTTTCTTTGTTTTGTTTTGTTTTTTGTAGGAACCAATTTTTGTCCAGTCCTCTGAATTGCTACTTTCTACCCTCTAGTTCTGAAAACCATGGACAGATATTTGTAGTCACTTGAGAACAGGACTTGAGGAAAGATCTGTCTCTCAATAGTTTCTCATTGGCAAGCATAACCTTTATTTCCAGGATAAACTAAGAGGACCATATTCATTTCAGCTCTTTGCTTATGCATTTTCTGAGGCCTTTACATGAACTTATAGTAAACTTATGTTAATTATAAGATATAACCCCACATTGTAACAGATTCTCCATATTAGCTCTTTTAGCTGCTTTAACCCAGCAATGACCCCTTACATAGCTTTCTCGCAATCAGAGGTGGCAATCTTTCTGTAACTAAGAGCCTACACCCTTGGTTTCCCTGAATATTGGAAACTCCCTAACCATAAGTTCCACATTTATTTGTATATGTCTGCACATTTCGCTTTCTAATTTTAATGATTTTTGTGTTTGTGCTTTATGCCATGTAACCTAATGTACCTTATGTTTGTACCCCATGCCATGTAGACTATTCAGCAGTTTTTGCCTTTATAAACCCTCCCCTTGCTTGATTCGGGCCAAGAGTTTTTGGAGGCATGAGCCCCCTCTCAGTCACCAGCTTTTAATAAATGACTCATAATTTGACCCTCTGCATGTTGACAACTTCTTCCTCACGCTCTGGACACAGCATTTGGAGGCCTCAGTGAGAAGATCGTCAATCTTGGGAGGAGGCCTTGCTCCAGTTCTCCCTGGCTCAGGAAGATACTATAGGGGAGGCGCCCCCTGAGTCATTCCAGGGCCCCATAGCCTCTCAACTGGCTTGGAGGGAGAAGAAACAACTGCTGTTTTCCTCCTACCGCAAAACAACCTGAGTCCATTTGCAATCTCCCAGGAGGTGTCTATTTTGTATCTGGTATAAATATTACTCTATTGAGAAGGACAGAGTCTGACGAGGCCGCTCCTTAGGCTCTGCTCATTGACCCTAGGTATTTGTAGACCAGAGTCTCTGTTGAGTATCTGAATTCTGTTTAATCAGTTTAGTCTGTTTGGGTACACGCTTTAATTTCTGATTTCTTATGACAGTTTTAAATTCTTATCATCCTTAGCCCTCTCCTTTCCTTTGCATTTTTGCTATGCTCTTTGCAACAGGGCTTGCTTTTGTTACATTTTTAACTTGGTCATCAGGTCAGGAACTTCTTTTGCCTCCTGTGAATTTAGCAACATAGGACAGGGGGCTTCAAAGTCACCCAAATCCTTAAGTCCTTTGGATTGTATGATAAGGAACTTTTCTGTCAGATTTGCAGATGATTATGGAGTGCGTCTTTCAAAAGGCAAACTCTGGAGCCACTGCGAAATTGACTGGACTTTGTTTAATGTTGGAAGGCCTACAGGGTCTCTAGATGCACAAGTCACCCAAGCTGTCTGGAGGATTGTCGCTGGGGAGAGGGGGCCTATGCACCTAGATAAGTTTCTCTCTATAGACAAATGGGTAAGCCTGGTCAGATACCCCCCTCCTTGGCTTAAGACATGCGCCTTGGGAAAGAGGGCAGGGTCAGGGACCCCTAGTTGGATCATGGTTACTAAGTCTCTTGGTGGACCAGGCAATGACAATCCTCCATGGCCAAAATCCCTAAATCCTAAGAAGGCAGCTCTAGCTCCCCCTTTATACCCTGTTCCTCCTCCATCCATGGAGGACCCGCTTGAGGAGTTGGTCACCATCTCCTGTAACCCACTACTGTACGGTCCTCGGTCTTCTCCTACTGTCACCTCTTCCTTCCCTACTACTGAGAAAGCTGAGAGGATCCAACATGTGCCCCCTGTCACCGTTGCTTCTTCTACTCTTCCGGTACCTGGATCCCCACCTTTGGCAACCCGTCTCCAGTGCTGTACCAATCCAGCACCACTTTTACCTCTTCAAGAGGTTCTGTCAGATCAAGCTGCACGGCTTTCTTGGTTTATACTCCTTTCTTCACCTCAGATTTGTTCAATTTGGAAACACCAATATCCAACATTTTCAGATAAGCCATAGGCTCTGATTTCCTTAATGAAGTCAGTCATGTGTTCCCATCGCCCTACTTGTGATGATTGTCAACAACTTCTCCTGACTCTGAGGAGTGAGAGCAAATAAAGGCTGAGGCCAAAAAAATCTTTCCTGGCTTTAGCTGCTAGTATGGAGGAGGAAAACTAAGAAATGCTAAATGAGCCTCTCCTGTGTCCTGTCCCAACTGGGACCCCAACACTTCAGCAGAGTTCCGGGACTTGGAGACCTATCACTGGACTCTATGAGCTGGCTTGAAGGGGGCAGCCCGAAAACCTATTAATCTTTCTAAAACTACCAAGATCATGCAGGGTCCCGAGGAGTCACTGGGGGCATTCCTTGAGCATCTTCAGGAGACGTTCCCATAATTATACTCCGTTTGACTCCCTGGCACCTGAAAATGCTTGGACTATCAATCTGACTTTTGTAACTCAGGAGGCTCCTGACGTCCAGAGAAAGTTACAGAAACTTGAAGGTTTTACAGGTATGAATATTTCTAAGCTACTTGAGGGAGCCCAAAAGGTTTTCAATAACTGTAATGTTGAAAAACAAAAACAGGCAGATCAGAAATTAGATAAAGCAACAAAGCATCAGACCAAGATATTAGTTGCTGCCATCCAGCCCTCATGGTAACCACTGCTGTTGGGCCCACCCAGTTCAACTCGTAGTGTAGACACTGGAGCGGAACTATCAGTCCCAAAGTTATCATTAGGACCTATGTCCAGCAAACAAATTTCTGTTCAAGGAGCAATAGGAGCAATCACAAACTGCAGGTTCACCTTCAACTGAATGATTGATTTAGGTAAAAAATGTGTTACCCACTCATTTCTGATAGCACCTGTTGCCCATACCCTCCGAGACTTGCTCCGGAAACTAAGAGCAACTATTGTGTTTTCACCAGATGAAATTAAATGTATATTCCTACTGACACTGCCTATCAATTGTTATTAACTGTTCCACTGTCCAAAGAATACTTGCTAAACTCTTCTAAGTCTCCCATTGAGAATGTCTCATCAAGTTTACTTCTACAGTTACAGTAAGAATTTCCTTCAGTCTGGTTGGAGACCAACCCACTAGGACTGGCACAGCATCACCCTCCAGTTGTGGTGAGTCTATTGGCGTCTGCCACTCCTGTTCACATTTGCAATACCCTATGAGTTTGCAAGCTCGAAAGGGAATTATTCCCCATATCCAGAATCTTTTAGCTGCCAGTATTCTGACTCCTTGTCAGTCTGCTTAGAATACTCCATTCCTGCCAGTTAAAAAGCTGGGAACATCTGATTACTGGCCAGTTCATGACTTGAGAGAGGTCAACAAGCGGGCTGAAACAATCCATCCTACTGTTCCCAACCCATGCACATTACTCAGCCTGCTTCCTCCACAACACCAGGTGTATACTGTACTGGATTAAAAGGATGCTTTCTTTTCCATTCCTTTGTCCCCTGTAAGTCAATCCATTTTTGCCTTTGAACAGAAAGATCTTGACTTAGGAAAAACTAGTCAACTAACTTGAACTCGGTTGTCACGGGGGTTCAAGAACTCCCTAACCCTTTTCAGGGAAGGCTTACAACAAGATTTGTCAGGGTTCCATGTTTCATAACCTGAATGTACTCTACTCCAGTCTGTAGACAATCTCCTGCTTGCAACTGCAGACTTGGGCACTTGTTTAAACGGTACTAAGGCTCTGTTACAGTTCCTCCAAGACATGGGCTAACACATGTCAGTGAAAAAGGCACAGCTCTGTTCAACTGAAGTTTCCTATTTGGGCTATTGGCTAAAAGAAGGTAAGCGAGCCCTGACATTGACCCGGAAAGAAGCCATCCTTCGGATTCCCACACCGACAACGAAGATACAAGTATGGGAGTTTCTGGGGGTGGTGGGATATTGCCAGTTATGGATCCTGGGATTTGCTGAAGTTGCCAACCACTATACACTGCCTCTGCCAGGAACTAGCCCCTGGAATGGACTGCTACCGAGGAACAAGCATTCTAGCAGTTAAAGACGGCTCTTACCCAGGCCCTGGCTCTCCCAGATGTTACAAAGCCTTTCCACTTGTTCGTTCACAAGCAGTGGAGAATTACAAAAGGGGTCCTTACCCAGATTCTAGGACCCTGGAGGCAGCCGGTGGCATATTTGTCAAAAAGACTGGACTCAGTGGCCTCTGGTTGGCCCTCTTGCCTCCAGGCCATTGCCGCTATGGCCATGTTAATCAAGGAAGCTGATAAACTAACCTTTGGCCAAAATTTGGCTTTGACTGTTCCCCATGCTGTTGAAACTCTGCTCTGGGGAGCCTCTGGCTGCTGGGTGTCAAATACCCAGATCACCCAATATCAGAGCCTTTTACTAGATCAACCCAAACTAACGTTCTCTCCTACTCAGTGCCTCAACTCGGTCACCCGGCTTCCTGACAATGCCAATACATAACTGTGAAGACAAGATGGACATCTCTCAAGCCAGCTGCCCTGATCTTCGAGACACCCCCTTAAGCTAGACTGATGATGCTGTCCTGTTCAAGAATGGCAGCAGTCTGGTAATGGGGGAGTTTACAAGGCTGGTGCTGCAGTGACCACAGTTCATAACGTGATTTGGTCACAATCTCTGTCCAATGGCACGTTGGCTCAAAAGGCTGAGTTAATTACTTTAACTCAAGCCCTACGATGGGGAGCAGGGAAACGGGTCTTTGCTACACTTCGTGTCCATGCCATGATCTACAAGGAACGAGGACTTCTTACTGCAGTGGGTAAGACTATAAAAAACACGGAAAAAACCCTAGCTCTTTTAGAGGCTACATGGCTTCCCAAAGAGGAAGTTGTTATTCACTGCAAGGGACACCAGAAATCAGACACTCCAGAGGCAATTGGAAACTACCTGGCAGAGCAGGTGGCGCGGGAGGCAGCAAAACTTTCAGTCAAGACTTACTATTCTGTTAACTAAGACTTTTTCAGTCTCCTCTCTTTCACAGCCCACCTTTTCTCAAGAAGAGGAAAGGCAAGAGAACCAGATGGGAGCTCACAAAGATCCCACCAGATGGTGGGTCAAAGACTCTAAAATTATCCTGCCTGAAACTTTTGGATACACCCTGGTAAAACAACTACATTCTGCCACCCATTTGGGTAGCACCAAAATGACTGAACTGTTAAATCGTTTTTACCATATCAGTGACTTAAGATATATGGCTGAGAAAACAGCTGCAAGATGCCTGGCTTGGTATTCAGGTCAATGCAAAGCAAGGTCCAAAGCCTATTATCAGTATTAGGGTCTGAGGATTGAGCCCTGGAGAAAAATGGGAGGTGGACTTCACAGAGAAAAAGCCTCCCTATGCAGGGTACAACTATTTCTGGATGGATAGAAGCTTTTGCCACTAAAAACGAAACTGCACTTAGGGTTACAAGGTTTTTACTAAATGAAATCATTCCTAGGTTTGGGCTTCCCCTCTCTATTGGCTCTGATAATGGTCCAGCCTTCATCTTGTCCATAGTCCAACTGGTTGGCAAAGCACTAAACATCAACTGGAAATTACATTGTGCTTACAGACCACAAAGCTCTGGACAGGTTGAACGCATGAACCAGACTTTAAAATCTACTTTGATCAAATTAATAATAGAAACCAGTGGAAAATGGGTAAATCATTTGCCTCTGGTCCTTCTTCAAGCCTGGTGCACCCCCTATAAGGCTGGATTTACTCCATATGAGATTATGTTTGGTAGAGTTCCTCCCTTGTTGCTCTGGTTACGAGATCCCATTCTTGAAGAAATTTCTAACCAATCTCTGTTATAGTATCTCCAGTCCATCCAACAAGTCTAGGCTACTGTCCACTCCAACGTCCATGCCGTTCTGCCTACCCCATCGTCCAGGCCATGCCATCCATTCCAGCCTGGAAACCTGGTCTATGTCAAGAAGTTCCAGAAAGAAGGATGGGCCCCAGCCTGAAAATCACCCTACATTGTCATCCTCACCACCCCGATGGCACTCAAGATTATGGCTTGAATTCACTACTTATGGGTCAAAAAAACCGGATTTGATGACCTTGACAACGACACACTGCCCTCAGATCTTTGGACTGTACAAAAGGACCCTAATAACCCTCTTAAAATCACCCTCCAAGCTTGCCATCCTGTTCCACCCAAGATGACCGGCCATGCCTGGAATCGGATACTTCAAGTTAAGACTTTTTTGTTTTTGTTCTGGTGTTATCTTTTAATCTGTTCTCCCTCTTTCATAGTGGCTTACCGTACAGTCTTCACCTTCTCTTTGAACTCTTTTACATCAGGGAAGGTTTTAGCTATCCAAAATTGGACCCACGGCTCAGCTTTGGTCCAATTTAAGGTAAACCTTCCTGACCTATTAAACATAGAAAAAGAATGTCTAGCTGGACAGTTGTCCAGAATAATCAACTAAGCACCTGCACAAAATGCTTACCATACTTAATCTTGTACAGACTGAGCAACCCCTTAGTATATAAGGAATGAAGATTTTTAACCTTTGCCCCAGTAACTCTATTGACTAGCAATGTAATCAGGCTAGCCACTTCTACTGTCCATATTGGAAATATGTCACTATTGCAACTTGCAGTGGGGGGCCAGATGACACATCTCAAACCACCATTTGGCCAGCAGCTGGCCCAGAACAGCCTACATATATAAAGGTTACTGATCCTCTCCATTATTCTTGGAGTATAGGTAATACCTGGGGAATACGACTCTACATGAATGGCTATGACTGTGGCGCCTTATTCACCATCCAGTGGCGCACACTCACCTACAAAACTGTGACCAAGCCAATAAGATCATTGGTCGAGCTAAAAGATCCTATGTTTGGGTACCACCAGCCTCCAATTCAGCCTCTGCCTTCTGCCAACCCAACTGGTACCCTGGGATAACCTCTGCAATCCCTGAGGTCACCTCAACCATTTTCAAACCTAGCCTGTCTCCCCCGCCTCCCCCCTGCCCAGTCTTTTTCCCATGTTAACTCACATGCATCATGTGCTTAACGATACCTGGCCACAATTAGCTGCAGATTGTTGGCTCTGCTTAAAATCAAGCCCTCCTTATTAAGTAGGCCTAGGGGTCAATACTCCTGTTGTCAGTAGCACTGACAAAACTACATGTTCTTCTCCAAAAAGAGTTCATGTCACTATAGAAGATGTAACTGGAACTGCCTCTTGCCTTAAAACCCCAGATTTCAACTTAACGGCTTCTCCATTTATTAATATTTGCAATATGTCTCTTATTGTAACTGTAAATGAATCCATGGCTTATGCAGCCCCTGCCATTACTTGGTTTGCTTGTCCTACCGGTCTTACAACTTGTGATACTACTGAAATGTTAAGCAATAAGTCTATTTTATGTATTACTGTCTATTCACTTCCCCAGATATATGCTTATAGTGGTCCTGAAGGAAACCTCTTATTTGATCCTCCTGGTTTTCCGGCAACTCGTTGGAAATGTGCTGCCCCTTTACTAGTACCTGCCTTAATCAGGTTAAGTATAGCTGGAACAGCTACACTCAGCACCACTGCCTTAGTCTGCAGAGAATTGGGACTAACTTTGCACAAGACATTAATTCTGACTTAAATTACATGCACTCTGTTATAGACCAATTCCATGACCAGGTGGACTCTCTAGCAGAGGTTGTCCTCCAAAATCATAGAGGCCTGGATTTGCTCTTCCTATCTCAAGGAGGGTTTTGTGTTGCTCTTAGAGAAACTTGATGTTTTTATGCAGACAAATCGGGAATCATTAAAGATACCCTGGGGAAAGTCCAAGAAAACATAGACAGACCTCAAAAAGACTTGAACAGTAACAACTCCTGGTTCCAATCTATGTTTGATTGGAACCCTTGGCTAACAACTCTTATCACCAGTCTAGCTGGGCCTATAATCCTCCTCCTCCTAGGTTTGCTTCTAGGGCCTTATATAATCAATTGGTTTATTCAATTTGTTAAGCAACGAATTACTTATGTAAAACTCATGTATGTTGGAACTTATAACCCTTTGCCCATGATTCACGAGCCAATAGTTTGACTCATGAACAAGTAAAATGGGGGAATAAAGTACCTATAAAACTTATGTTAATTATAAGTAACCCCACATTGTAACAGATTCTCCACATTAGCTGTTTTAGCTGCTTTAACCCAGAAATGACTCCCTACATAGCTTTCCCGTAATCAGAGGTTGTAATCTTTCCATAACTAAGAGCCTACACCCTTGGTTTCCCCGAACATTGGACACTCCCTAACCACAAGTTCTGCATTTATTTCTATATGTCTGCACATTTTTCTTTCTAATTTTAATGATTTTTATGTTGTGCTTTATGCCATGTAACCTAATGTACCTTATGTTTGTACCCCATGCCATGTAGTCTATTCAGCAGTTTTTGCCTTTATAAACCCTCTCCTTGCTTCATTTGGGGCTGAGAGTTTTTGGAGGCATAAGCTCCCTCTTGGTCACGAGCTTTTAATATGAGACTCATAATTTGACCCTCTGCATGTTGATGACTTCTTTCTTGCACTCTGGACACAACAATAGCACCAAAAAATGGGGAGAATGAAACATTTTAAAAGACGTGGACTCTCTCTTCCAAAACTGACTTTATAATTATAGACAAAACACATGAAGATGAAGGTACCTCATAAATAATGTACAAGGGTAAGGGAAGGAGCATAAAATGCTGACTAGAGAAGGGAGACTCAATAAGAGCCAGAGTTGAGTTCCTGGAGATGGGAGATGCCAATTTAAACTGTGAAAGCAAGACTCAAGCCACTCCTGAGCAACAGCAGTAGAGGAAGAGAGATGAACTTTTCTGTGCAACAAAAACATTTTTTTTAAAGTTAGAAATGTCTTATTACGATAGGGGAAAAATGGTCATCATGTCTTATAGTAGTCTCTTTGTGTTATCTTTGGGCCACTTTGTTTGCAAATGACTTGTCTTCAATTTTTTCAGGAAGTTTCATTAGTTTTTAAAGAGATTATTCTAATTCAGTTCTCTGGCTTTCAACTCCCGTAGGGGTAAGGGCAGTGTTTGGAAATGAGAAAGATAAAAATGCATTCCTCTTAGAAGCTCATATAAAAGTGAGAGAATTGGAGTGGAGGTGGGAAGCTATTATGTGCCTTGGTGATCTGTTCTGCGTGTTAAGTCTAAAAGCTGATGAGGGGCAGTGTGATTTCAGCAGGAATAAAGGGGAGATACTTTCACTGCCCTATTGCGAGGAGCTCATTGGCTTCTAAAAAGTCACTGTTCCTATGATTCCAAAAGTCATAAATAAGGGATATTTAAAGTCTTGTCTAAGCCAGATACTTATAGCACTGTTTATAATAGCAAAATTCTGGAAACAACCTAAGTGTTTTTTTCACAAGAACATTAGATAAAGTAGGGTATGGTAGAATCATATCTTTTGGTAGCATTTAAAAATTTAAATTTAAAGATATTGATACGTAATTACACTAGAATGCTCCATGCCTTGTAGTTATTTTGCTAGCATCTAGGATCTTAGAAACTCAAATGCTAATATTAACTTCTGTTATTTCCCTTCTTTTTAATTTTAGCTACCTATTCCCATGGACAGAGGTCACCTCTAGTTTAATCTGAAGGATGGACTGAGGTGGTTAAAAGAACAAAAGAATGAAGAATGTTATTTCCCCTGACTCTTTCTTTCCCTTATTTCTTCCCCTGCCCATATATCTCTTTTCCTACACATACATTCTATTAATACATATGGTTTATTTTTTAGGCATAAGATACACCTTCATTATACGTATATTCTTTTCTTTTTGAAAGCAGGATTTAATGAGAGAACAGAAAAGCTCTACAGTGGGAGGAGACCTGAGGGGGTTGCCATATACATAGGCTCTTAGAGTGAAATACTATGTAGTCTATTTTAATAGGATGATATATGTATAGTTAACTTCATCCCCTCAAAAAACAAGACATAAAACAGTGTGATATATCTATATCCATATATGTTACAAACTTAATGTTTATGTTCCACAAAATTCATATGTTGCAAACCTAACCCACAATGGCATAATTGTATTTATAGATAGGGGATTTTGGAAGTGATTAAGTTTATGTGAGGGTTCCCATGAAGAGATTAGTGTCTTATAAAAAGAAGAGAAGAGACCAGAGGTCTATCTCTCTCTCCAACATATATGGATACAGCCAGTAGGCAGCCATCTGCAAGTCAGGAAGAGGGCCTTTAGCAGGCACCAAATCTTCCAGCACCTTGATCTTAAACTTCCCAGATGTCCAGATCTGTGAGGAATCAGTGTCTGTTGCTTAAGCCTCCCAGTCTATAGTATTTTGTTATAGCAGCCCAAGTAAACTAAGACTACACACACACACACACACACACACACACACACTCTTGGTAATTCATAGAACATTTCTAGAAAGATAACTAAGAAACTAGGAATATTGGTTGTGTCCCACGTGACAAGGAGATGGTCTATAAGTCCTGAAATAAGAAATGGGAGAAAGACCTACTTTTAGACTAAATAAAATCGATTCATTTGTACTAAAAACCTTCATTTTAATATGCAATATATGTGTAAATAATGCTTTTAATTGAAAAGTCAGTATTAGATTTTTTTTAAATGTCTGTATCACAGGTTCTACAAAAACATAAAAACCAACACTTAAAAAGCCCTGACAGTTTATTAATCTTAATGATCCATTTTGGGGTTTTAAAAAATTTTGTAACACAAATTTTAACATTCTCTTAGGTTGCTTCCTACTCCAATGTCACATCCTGCCTGGTGAGGAGGTGGGTATGTCCTAATAAGAACAGATCTTATGTGAGAGTACTGAGTAAGAACATAATTCTAATACTCATTTACTAGACCATATCTTAATGTGATACAAGATAAAATGAGACTTACCAGTAGAACCTGTTTGGTACAACCCCTTCCTGGATAAGCTGCCACCTTCTACCAAATTCAGAAGAGCTGTATAACTGTAAAGAAGAGAAATTACTCAGCCCCATGGTTGTATGGTACATCAAATATACAAACATCAGTTCATTTGATCAAAGGTAATAATAATAATAGTATTTATCGTTTATTGAGCACCTGCCAAATGTCAAGTGAGTGTTCCACATATACCATTTCTATTCCTAATATAAATTCTGCAAGGCAGATATTAATATCTTTATTTCACAATTGAGGAAACGAAAGTTTGGAAGAATGGAATGACTTGTTAGAAATTACATGTCAAGTAAGTATTCATTATAGAATGAACTTGAGTTCATACCCCATTCTGCCTGGTGACAAAGTCAGCTGTGCCACTTGACCTAGCACATGCTGAGCATTGTTGAGAATGCAAAGAAGTGTAAAATCTAGACCTGGCTCTAGAACAGCACACAATATAACCAGAAGTTGACTTCAATAATGTGAAATGCATGAGGTAGCCAGTGATAAAGTAATACAGAAGATCCAGGAGTCAATCAGGGATGCTTTCCAGATGTTGTAGAGAATGAGCCAATCAGGGATGCTTCCTAGATCCCGTGGAGAATCTGTTGGGACCTTAATACATGACAGCCTTCAAATAGACAAAAATGGTACTACTCATGAAGGAAGCAGCAAGAGTCAAAATGGTGAGACAGACAGGGACAAGATATGGATAAATCTGGCTTATCTAAATAAGTCTAACAGATATGTAGATGGCAACATGGAAAAAGTACTAACTGGCAACTTAAGGAGACAATAATTGATTCTGCAGGCATTAAGTAACCATCATTGGTTTTTAGAACAGTAACCAGAGGAACCTAAGGCTATAAAACAGCACTCTAGGTTGACTAAGCTCTTATCACCCAAGCACTTCATACTTAACCAAGCATTATCTTACTTAATCCATACACATCCCTGTGATATACAAAACAATTATGGCCATTTTACGGATGGTTACACAGCTGATTAGATTTCAAATCCATTTGCTACCTTGCTTCAGTACTTTCCAAGGGTAACTGCAAAGAATCATAACTCATGAGTTAGGGACTGACCCTCCTCCACATACTCCATCCCCAAAATGTCTTCTCTAATAAACTGTTTTTGTCATCCTTGCAGCTCACAGATAATCTTTATGTCACCAGAGGACCCTCTTCTGCCTCCAGAAGTGTCCTTTGATGGCATCCTAGAAAATTATGTTGCTGTAGGTATTCTTGTTCTCATGGTCATTTATGTATTGATGTGAAAAAAAGAATATCATTTGAAACATCTTTTTTTTTTTTCTGCTATGTGCCTGGTTTGTAACCTATTTGCACCTCAATCTTCCACCATCACATTTGCCAACTCCCACGGTAAATGGATGGTGAGTCACACTGTACTGGGTACTAGGATTGCCCAGCTTTTTATTTCTTCCCAGCCCCAACACTCAGTGAAAGGTCAAATCTCTCCAAGTGACTCACCAAGGCTGCAGATGCACCAGGCATGACCAAGGAACAACTCAGCTCAAGTGAGTATTTACTGATCCTTGAGAGAACGTGCTACAACATCGTGTCCATTGGATCAAAACACATCCGGAATACAAAAAAGATTGAAATGAAAGGCTACTAAAGCAAGAAGCTCCATTGGTTCCAATTACATAGTATTTTGGCATATAGCCAAAGAAGATCTGTGACTTTTTCTTTATTTCAAAGTCTTTTTATTTTTTCTTTATCCATCATGCCTGCAGAAGAAAGATTTCTTGGAAACATTGCATAGTTGATACACTGTATGAATGGCAAGGAGAGATAGGGAGATAGCGTCTCTCAGAGTTAACAGGGAATGCAACAAGTCACACTTTCTTCAGCCAGTATATGAATGTCTTGTTTCTTGTTCCCCAGCATGTCCTGGACACCTTGCGTCTTAACATGCAGGCTTATACAACAACAGCAAGCACTCTGACAGTGAGTCTCCTCATCCTCTTTTTTCTTTTAAACCCAGAGCTCTACTTCCTTCTATGAGTTTAATGGGAATAGAGCTCACACCATGGTAGCATGCCTATGCCTATATAAAAATGTGTATTAATATCTATATTTATATATAAAGATCAATGCAAATGGAAAAGAATTGAGACAATTCTAATTAACAATAATTCTGCATATGAAGGCTGGACTCATATATACCCTGCAAGAATAATATATAAGCTCTAAGTGCTCATATGGCTACACCAAGGGATTGCTACTCCTGCTCCCACAGAGAACTCATCTCTGTGGCGAAATGTTGGGTACCTGCATCTGCGATTCTTTTTTTCTGTACCTTTTAAAATTTATCCCCTAGGCTTGGATTCAGAGTCTGTGGACCAGCCAGGTTTGTCCCATGACATTTGTTTATATCTTCAAAGGGTGACTCTGTTATTTGTGAGCATCTAGAGGCTCCCTAAGCAGTGGTTATACCAAAAAAAAAAAAATCCAATAAACCAAGTCTCTCTTATCCAGCTCAGTGAGATCTTTTTCAATTTAATCTCTCAAAAGATACACTTTGGTCCTGGTGGGTTGGTCTTCTCACCTTCCCACACATACTCAGCAACATTCCCCTGCTGTGCCTTCGGGGATGCAACCCACTCTGGCAGAAGTGGCTTCAAGATTTGTCTTCCTCAATGCCAGTCTTGTTTTTAGAGCCAGATCAAAGGCCACCTTCTCTATAAATCCTCCTCTACCCATTAAGATTGCCACTGATTTCATCTCCAAAGAACTATGGTATAAATAGCAGATTCTGTTAAACTACTGACCACCTATTTACATTTATCCTATTTAGTAGCCTTTCATGATAGCCCTCTGAGACAGCAATGCAGAAATTTCTTTCTATCTAAAATCACTCTAAAATATTTGAGACCCTGCCTCTTTAATGGTATTGCAAAGCTTTTAGACATAGGAATTCCATCCTTGTACATGTTTAAGTGCCTTGAACATCATAGATGATAAAGGAAAAAAGTATTGACTTTTGTACTACACAAATCCCCTAGTCATGCATCTACCCAGTAAAGAACTCAAGTTTCCCAATTGATGGACCAAAAAAATGTATTAGAGGAATATGTTTTGCTTCCATGGATTCATAGCTAGAAATCTATACCTAAAAAATAAACAAAAGAGAACACACACACACACACACCCCACACACACCTATAAATATCAGTACATTTGAAACTCCCAAGGGTTGCAAGCAGGGTCTTGTGTATTCACCTTTAGACAAAAAAAAAATCCAATAAACCAAGTCTCTCTTATCCAGCTCAGTGAGATCTTTTTCAATTTAATCTCTCAAAAGATACACTTTGGTCCTGGTGGGTTGGTCTGCTCTTATACTCTGCCTGCTACTTCAAACATTTTCTCCCTAAGACATTAATTGTCCAATCTAGTATTATACCAAGAAAAGGAGAAAACAACAACTCTCAGCCATTCTAGTTAATGTGTTAATTAAACCTACAGAGTCTGACAGCAAAGTTCTCCTCCACAAAGAAGAAAATGGTATCAAAGCTTTTTATCCAAGGACTGTCTCAGCCGCTGGTGGAAGGCTTTCCCTGTGGAATAAGTCAATGTCCTTTAATAAAATTCATAGTGTTGGCAGCATCTAAATAAGATTTATTTCCCTCTCTGTCTGTCTCTGGCTCCAAGGTTTCTTCTTAATGTCAGAATACAGAACTGAGAACTATCATTACTATCTGTCACATCAGAGAAAGCAGTAGCAGCCTTCTCCAGTAATGCTGAGCCTAGAAAGAGAGAGAAAGATTAGGGAGAGGACAAAGAGCATTTAAGCTAGTTTTAGGAAGGCAATGTTTGTGCACTCTGTGTCATGCACTTTAAAATGCCATTCTTAGAGGGCGTTTGGTTTTTTTGTTGTTGTTGCTAACATTGGTTATAAAATATTGGAAAAGAATTGAAGTAGAAATTTCAGAACGATTACAGAGAAAGATTCTGGTTAAATAATAATGCGAAACAGAAAATCCTTCCAGTCTAAAATTATTCTAAAACATCTGAGAGTATTTCCTGCATTAGTAAATATAATGTAATGAGCACAAACCCAACACCTGTCCATACTCAAGATCTGCTAGAAACCTTGAGGGCTTCACCCACCACATTATGTCATTATGCTGGTCTGGGGCTATTCCTTCTTTCTCCTTTCTAGCATGCCCCTTGAGTGAAGGTCTAAAAAAAAAATCTTTCACATTGGCTTGTTTCCTTGCCAGCTGTCTTTGCTTAAGAAGCGTGCAGATAGAAATACACTTAAATGCAAAGGATGCAATTGCAAGGGTTACTTTCATTGTGAGCTTCTAAGCAACTGTTGGGCATCTCTGGTGCCATCCCCTGAGGTCTTTAGAGTTGCAAGTTGGATGATGGGCACTGGCTACAAGTAATAATAAAGAGAGATGCCACCAGGGGACATCTTGGGGGTGGGAAAGAGGGGGATGCATTGACTGCTCAGGATTCCTGATCTACAGCAGATTAAGAGGAGGTGAGAGAAGGGGGGTCTAAGAGCACGGTTTCCAGCTTTTTTCTAAATTCTTAACATTCACATTCTGGTTGAATCCTTACTAGGAGAAGAAAGATTCAACTTGCTTGAGTTGATGCAAAAGTTTCCAAATTCACTGTCCCTGGAAAGTCTTTTCAATATATCTAAATTGGGTCAATGTATATCTTCAGATTGTTAGACAGGTGTACATTACTCATGTTCTTTTGCAACTAGAAAATTAGTGGAAGAACATTAATTCCATAGAAACTGGTGCAAGGGCAGTTCCATAGAAGCTAGGAGTCTTTTTTTTTTTTGAGTTGGAATCTCACTCTGTCGCCCAGACTGGAGTGCAGTGGCCACTCCCGGCCACCACCGCAGCCTCGACCTGCTGGGCTCCCACGATCCTTCCGCCTCAGCCTTCTAAGTAGCAGGAACTACAGGCGCGCGCTACCACACCCGGCTAATTTTTTGATTTATTGTAGAGATGAGGTTTCGCCAAGTTGCCCAGGTGGGTGTCGAACCCGCGGGCTCAGGCAATCCACTCACCTCAGCCTCCCAAAGCACAGGATTACAGGCTGAGCCACCAAGCCTGGCTAAAGCTAGAAGTCTTAAGTCTTTGGTTCATAGGATCAGATGCTGTTCTCTACAAAGCTTCCCATGGCGTATTCCCGGTCAGGGGGCAGTTTCCCGGGTCCCTCCACACAGGCTCCTCTATAGGTGGAACACATTCTGCTGTTGGCTTTTTTCAAGGTTGTCTGCCCACTCCTCTTTCTTCTCTGCCCTTAACATTTGGAGGCAGGGGGTCTGCAAATTGCACTTACTGAAAAGGCTGACAGAAAAATCCTGCCAGTTCTATTTTATTTGTCTCATCCTGATACTGCTCCTGGGGATGGCCTGGGTACATCCACCTCATGACTCTCCTGTTCTCTCTACTGTTCCTGCATTCTTTTTAGCAAGAGGAGATGGTACCTTAAAGACTTCAAATAAATTCCTAATGCCAGGTCTGAGGCATCACAAATATCAAGTTATTTTCCTCACTACCTCAATAGGTAGAAAGAGAATCAGTCCAGAGAAAAATGTAATTCTCAGAAGTATGTTCTGATGCCCTGCTTCCACAACATGGGAGGGACCAGAACTCACGCTATGGAGAAACTAAATCTGCAGCACTTACAATGATTCCACAAAAGTTCGCTTAGAGCCGATGTGAGTCTTGACCTTGGCTGGTTGGTACAGGGAATAGATAGTGAAAAAACTATGAAGCCCATTCCAGACCCCACCCCATCCTTGCCTCAATGGATAGACTGCTTAAAGAAAAAGCTAGCTGATTAGGAATATCACAGACAACATACAGTAAGTAATGTACAATATTCTGTTCCCAGTAGTATGGTGGCCTATGTAAGAGGAAAATTTGGAATTTGTAAAAGCATTCATCGTGCACCTTGGAGTGCAATTAACATTTTCCTTAGTATGAAGACTAAGACATTTGCTCTGTCTAAGCAAATGAACAGAGCAGCAAAACTCAGAGTAGTGTTCTTGCTCTTATTTGGTCAACAGCTAGAGACCCAGGTTGGCTGGGAAGCAGTGAAATGGGAGCTGAGGCTATATACTAGGAGCCTGGGACCAGGTTGGGCAGGTGAAATCTTCCCAAAACTTATGGGGACTTTCATGTGGACTGGATTCAAATGTCAACAAGGTCAAAAGATAAGAGCATTGCAGCTGAATACTCAGGCTTTGCTGATGAAGACTGGGCAGTAATGATGACCTCTCACTGACTCCATCAATCTCGCCTGCAGCTGGATTTATCAAATGTGTCACTGGCTATTCCCCAGCTGTCACAGAAGTCTGTCACATGCCCTACAGCTGGGCTTGGTGCTCTGAGGCTTGGAAGATTAGACACATGGAACTTGGAAGCCAATATGATTTGTGAATACTTGCTGTGCACCCAGGTCTGGAATTACATAAGAAAATGATAAGATAAAATTGTGGCCTTAAAGGTTCTTTTATTTATTTGTTTTCTAGTCAGGCTCACTCTGTAGCCCAGGCTGGGGTGCAGTGGCACACTCATGGCTACCACTCTCAACCTGCTGGGCTCAGCGATCCTTCCACCTCAGCCTTCCAAGTAGGCATGCGCCACCATGCTCGGCCAATTTGTTGGTTTATTGTAGAGACGAGGTCTCACCAAGTTGCCCAGGATGGTCTCAGATCCTCTCGCCTCTACTTCCCAAAGTGCTAGGATTACAGGTGTGAGCCACAGTGCCTGGCTTTAAAGGTTCTTTTTTTTTTGAGTTGGAGTCTCACTCCGTCGCCCAGACTGGAGTGCAGTGGCGTGTTCCCAGTCACTGCAGCCTCGACCTGCTGGGCTCCGGCGATCCTTCCGCCTCAGCCTTCCAAGTAGCTGGAACTACAGGCGCGCGCTACCACGCCCGGCTAATTTTTGATTTATTGTAGAGATGAAGTCTTGCCAAGTTGCCCAGGCAGGTCTCGAACCCGCGGGCTCAGGCAATCCACTCACCTCAGCCTCCCAAAGGCGCGGGATTACAGGCTGAGCCACCGAGCCCGGCTAAAGGTTCTTAAAGACAAGTGCTGGTGGCATAGAACAGTTGAAGAACTGGCTAAAAAGTTGGACACGTTAAACAGATACCTCTTTCAAAGCCTAAATAGTCACCAAATAGCATAAACGTGCCTGTTCAAGCATTAATCCTAATCACTTGTTTTAAAATGTCCATTTACAATTTATTCTTGTAGCTCATTAAAAAAAATCATTAGGGACAGGTAGATCAAACTGTTCCAGAAAGCAATTGAAAAATAATGATACTACCTGTTTAAACAAGGTATCTGAGGTAAATGTAGGCCATCCTTGTTTGCATACGATGGCATTTCAGCTTGAGAATTTGTTTTATAAACAAGCATTTGGGTTGACATTTAGCAAACTCCCTGGTTTCCACTCTAATTGCCAGTTTTGTACTTGGATACTTAAATTACTTACATATTCATGAGATTAGAAATCAGCTCTGACATTGGGAAATTTCAAGCACATGAAAATCCTGCCAAACCAGCATGGTATATAATGCTCAACATATTTCTTATAAATAACTGAGTGCCTTTTTTACTTAATGCAGTGCCTTGGGGAAATGTGATGGCATTAGGTAGATATCAGTTTCCTAAGTGTTTGTGCTTGTGCAGAAATCATTTGAATATCCCCAGGGGGTTGAATTTCAAGGATCCATTTGTTGTTGTTGTTGTTTTTAATCTCAATCCTGCCCTGCCCTTTTGACATTAAGGGGCTGCTAAGGTCTATTAAAAAACAAATAGAGTTAATGTGAAGATATATACTTTAATATTTAATGGTTTACAGTTATTATAATCAATAATATATTCTGAGCATCATATACCAGTTCATCCTTGTTCCATTCATTCTGGTTCCACAGAACCTTTTGGTGATTGATTTAAAAGGCATATAACATTGATTAAAGTGCCTAGACCTCCACATGCAACAGACACTGAAGTGAAGCAGCCTCTGACTAAGGCAGGCTTATGCCTAATTCCAGCCACATCCTACTAGTTCCGCCATCTCTCAAGTCTTTGGATAATATACAGGCTAGCATCTATACATGTGTGCTATGTGCAAGGTTCTGTGTTAAGTGTTTTACGTGTTAAGTGATTTACATACATTATCTCAGCATCAAACAGCCCTATGTGGCAGGTACTCTTATCATTACTTTCACTTTACGGTTGGAAAAACTACAAAATTAAATGACCTGTTGAAGGTCACACAGCAGTGGTAGGGCCTGACAGAGTGGAGAGCTGACCCTCTTACCAGCCTGTTCTGTTGTCTATCAATGGTGAGAAACCAATATGATTGAGATTTAAATTGCTGATATCTATTTCCTTATCAAGTAGATGTTATTACCATGGAATGTCCAGCAAACAAAGCAGCCATAGTAGGCACTCAGGAAAAAAATAAATGAATGATTAGAATGATTAAAAGAAAATAAAGGAAAGACTTGTTTTTTTTATAAATAAAATTGCAGGACTTGTGGACAGAGAGAAGGAAGAGAACTAAAACTAGTTCTTTTATGCATGTTACTAAAATTTCTATAATTGGCTACTAATCACACTGGCAGTCACTTTTCCTTTTCTATCAATACGTGATTTCAACTCAAAGTAAGTCTTCATTTACACAGAGAATGTCAGCTGTTAATATTTAGGGTTTCCATTATTTGCGAACAGAATATCCCTATTAAAGCCTTTTTCCCCCTTTAACACTATGTTTTGGTTTTGCATGTATCTGACACACATGGACCAAAATGTAAGGTAAGACCAACGTGGAGGCCTTATTATTTACTATTTCTTTCATAAACTGTGGTTCTTTAGAATTTAGAGGTGATCAAGAATGAAGCAGGCTTCCCACATGGTATTACTTGGGCTGCTGGTTCATAGAGATCCAAAACAAGTGAGACAATACAAACTCGTTAATATTCTAAAACCACCACAAAATAAGGGGTGGCCTACCAAACGATCCTAAAGGCTTTGCCCTTCCTCCACAAAACTAATCATGTGTTTGATATATATTAAAATCAATATATTAAATATATATATTAATCCACAAGACAATATAACATCTCCTAAAATAAAATCAAAAGGAAGATCCATGAACAGAAGAAAAACAAAAATAAAGGGAAGGATGGAAGGGAAAAAAAAAGAAAGTGATTAGGGAACTAATATGGGCAACAGATAAAGTTCATTTGTCCTGTGTGCATAGGTGTTTCTCTTTAGAAAATCTCTGTTAGTTGTTTAACACATATAAATAAGGGGGAAAAAAATCACATTGCAGACAAAACAGGATTCCTTCTCTCAAAAATATCCCTGAAGGTCTTGCAGCATTGGACCCAACATCGTCTGTGGCAAGAACAGCAGACTGGAGCTTGATAATGTCTTTCCCAACTTCCAAATGAACAGCTGCTCTCCAATTTTCCACACCCAGCCTGTTTTCCCAAACTCAGCCTGTTTTGTTCAGTTCTACTTTTTTGCCTGTCTGTGTAGGAATTGCATTCATGGCCTACGTGGTCTTGGACACCCACAGGGCTGGGGGAAGCAGCACACCATACAGGACCAGAGAAGAACAGTCACTCCTGCTTGTGCTGCCAGAAGAGGCCTTGCTAGCCCAGATAAGGAGAACAAGAGGTCTCTCCTCTGGATCCATTCAGTAGCCTGAGACTTGACCTGAGTTCACAACACTGCACTCTCCCCCTTTACCTTTGTTCTTCCAGTGCAAACCCTGACAGAGATGCCAAGAGCCCAGGATCCTGGCATACACAACAAAGCTGAGGTATACATATATTCTTATACTTCTCTCCTGTTTTTATTATTATTTTTTATTTCCTTACAGTCACATCTGCTCTTTGTTTTCTCTCATTTCAAATGTTTCCCAACACATCATGTTTAGTGAGGTGTTTAAGACAGACTGAGAGATGCTGTTGGAAGCAATGTTTTATAGCACAGTTTGTACACTAGTTTACTGCCAAATTAAAATAAAGATGTAATCTGGCAGACTCAGCCCACTGCTAAGCCTTCCTTGGGTGGTTTCCTGTGTATCAAGGTAGGAAAGCAGGGGGAAGCTAGCAATGAAGTAAAGGACTGTACCTCTTTTCTCCTATCTGCTCAGTTTCCAATACAAAGAAAAATATTTTTTTTCAAATGAGCAAAATGCGGGCAGCCAACAGACACATGAAAAAGTGCTCAGCTTCACTAATCATCAGAGAAATGCAAATCAAAAATACACTGAGATACCACCTAACCCCAGTAAGAACGGCCATCGTTAATAAAACAAACAGATGCTGGCGAGGATGTGGAGAAAAAGGAATACTTCTACACTGCTGGTGGGAATGAAACTAGTACAATCTCTTTGGAAGAAGTGTGGCGATTTCTGAAAGATCTAGAAATTGACCTTCTATATGACCCAGCAATCCCCCTATTGGGAATATATGCAGAGGAGCTCAAATCATTCCACAAAAAACATATGTGCACACGCATGTCTGTTGCAGCTCTATGCACAATAGCAAAAACATGGAACCAACCATGCTGCCTATAGAAGTTGGACTGGATTAAAAAAATGTGGTACATATACACAATGGAATATTATGCAGCCACAAAGAAGGACCAACATATGGACTTTGCAGCAACTTGGACAGATTTAGAGTCAATCATACTCCGTGATCTATCACAGAAACAAAGAACAGAGTACTATATGTTCTCACTCATAAGAGGACCTTGAATAATTGTCATAATACTGTAAGAAAGGGGTTGGCAGTAGTGGGAAACTGCCAGGGGAAGAGGAGTGGGATTGGCAGTTGAGGGAAACTGCCAGGGGAGGGAGGGGCACAACCTCATCAACCTGCATAGCGAACATTTGTATACCTAACCCTGAATTGTACCCCACATCTTTAAAATTAAAAAAAAAAAAACCTTTTAAAAATGAGTAGAATATTTGATTGACCCACTGCTTAAATTACAGAAATAAAGAACAAATTAATAAATAAAAGCAAGATTTTGGTGCTTCTATAGTAAATGCCATGGAATTTTTCACACTGTCCATAGTGATTCAGTCATAAGAAGTTTTGGGTGGTGGACTTTACATAAGTGTCCCTCTGTCTATTCAACATGAAATGTCTATACTGTTTATAAAGTTCATTTTCTGAAAATTTTAGAACTTTCTAAAGACACATTCTCACATAGACTCTCCAGAAGCCAAGGAGTCTAGCTCCTATTTCTATACTGGGTAAGTCTGATGCCAGGGTTTCTTAAATAGCCATGCTACTTCTTTAAGAACTTTAATGGAGCCGGGCTCGGTGGCTCAGCCTGTAATTCCACGCTCTGGGAGGCTGAGGTGAGTGAATTGCTTGAGCCCGCGGGTTCGAGACCCACCTGGGCAACTTGGCGAGATCTCATCTCTACAATAAAAAAAATCAGCAGGGTGTGATAGTGTGCGCCTGTAATTCTGGCTACTCGGAAGGCTGAGGCGGAAGGATCTCCAGAGACCAGCAGATTGAGGCTGCAGTGGCTGGGAGCGGCCACTGTACTCCAGTCTGGGTGACAGAGTGAGACTTCAACTCAAAAAAAAAAAAAAAGAACTTTAATGGGTAAAAGACACTTTACCTTTTCTCTTCAGTCATTTTAGCGGTGCCTGGATAGCTGGATGCCCATTCAAGGGAGTGTTTATATCTTGGTAGCTACCAGGGTGGTTAATTTTATGTGCCAACTTTACTATCTGGGCTAAGGAATGCCCAGATAGCTGGGAAAACTTTCTGGGTATATCTGTGAGGTTTTGTCCAGAAGATATTAGCATTTAATCAGTAGTCTGAGAAAATCCATCCTCCCCAATGTGAGTGAGGATTATCCAATCCTTTGAAGTCTTGAATATAACAAAAAGGCAGAGGAAAAGTGAATCTACTGTCTTTTTTTGAGCTGGAACATCCGTCTCCTCCTGCCATTACACATGGGCATTCCTGGTTCTCAGGTTTTTGGACATGGCCCAGGACTTATGCCATTGGCATCCTCCAAACCCAATTCTCAGGCCTTTGGATTTGGACTGAACTCTTAATTGTTCAGCTTGCAGACAGCACATCTTGAGACTTATCAGCCTTCATAATCACATGAGTCAATTTCCATTATACACCTCCCCTATTTCTCTACTATTGGTCTTGTTTTTCTGGAGAACTCTAATACAAGCATCTGGATGTTGAATATCCCAAGAAGATTCTCCTTCTAAGGAAAAACACAAAAATATCAAACTACTTAATTTTGTGAATTCTGGGGATATTTGGTGAGATACATTTCTCCCTCATTAAAAGCCACTTTCTTTTGCTTAATATGAACTCTTATGGAACTGATGGCCAGTAAAATTCTATCTTGGGCTAAAAAGCACAATCTACTCAACAAAACTCTTTGAGTTAAATATATCTCTTACATCAAAAAGTCTCCACTGGGAGTTAAGGCATCCTTGGAAACACCATATGGGCTCTATCTGCAGGCCAGAGATTCAAACTCTGTCCTCAGGGTATTGAAAGGCAAAATCACTGAAGGAGAGAAAAAGCAATGTCAGGAAAAAAAGTGAAAAATAAATGTGGCTATGTGTTGAAAAGAGGGTGAGTATGCCTTAAAAGACGAGACAATAATTTAAAGAAAAAAGAAGAAAGGTACGTTCTGAAGGAGTTGCCACCTCAACAAGGTGTTTTCTAAGGAATGATATCTTTTTTTTTTTTTGAGTTGGAGTCTCACTGTTGTCACCCAGGTTGGAGTCCAGTGGCACACTCATGGACACTGCAGCCTCGACCTGCTGGGCTTAGGTGATCCTTCCTCCTCAGTCTTCCAAGTAGCCAGAACTACAGACGTATGCCATTACACCTGGCTAGTTTTTGTGAGTTATGATAGAAATGTGATCTCACCAAGTTGCCCAGGCTGGTCTCTAACCCACGGGCTCAGGCAATCCCCTTACCTTGGCCTCCCAAAATGCTGGAATTACAGGCTGAGCCACTGTGCCTAGCCAGGAATGATACATTTACTGAGGATTCTGTTCACCAGAGTTTGATGTAAAACAGCATCCAGCATAGTGAATACTAGCAAAGATCTTAGCTGGTAAATCTGCAGGAGCATTAGCAGCTGCCACAGAAAAACTGATGAGTAATATTTATATAAAAGAATAAATTCTCCTTTTTCCTGAGCAAATGCAGTCACTGGCCAGTAACCATCAGCACATGGTCCTCCTTGTTGCCTATAGCTTTATCTTCAGTGTTAAAAACTCCATGATACACGGAGCTTTTATTTAGCTCTTATTTTCATAGTATTAACCCACCTGAGTAGTCACAGCTTCTCTTGACTTACGGTCAACGCTATCATCTGATGGCTCATCGAATGGTTGCTGCCCACTCCCTTTCAGCTAATGCACCACTTCTCATCCTGTGATTCAAGCCTAAAGATAAGGGAAGTCTTCTCTGACGCCTACTTGTATAACAGGTTATCTACAATTTTTCTTTTCCAGGATGACTTATTTTTCATTCTCTCTTGGAGAAACAGAGAGATCAGCAGAAAGGCCAGCTTCTGCCCATCTCTTCATCTTAAAATATCACTCTCAAGAATGAGAAAGCTACCGAATTTCATGTAGGGCTTTATCCCAGTCATAGAAAGTCCACAGTGATACCAATTAGTGGTTTTCATGTTGAGAAAGTGTATTAACCTCTCAGATATTTGGATCCTTCGCTTCATAGAGGAAAACAAAAATAAAAACACCTGATAAGTCTTCTTCCAACTTGAAAAATGACTTCATTGGCTTTATGGTCACAAAAGATACTTTTGGTCCTGGCCCTTAGCATCTGATGCCAGGAGTACTGTAATACCATCCTAACTGGTCTTGTTTTTGACCTCATATAACCACAATTCATCTTTACATTACTACCGATTTACCCTTGTAATCTATGGCCTTGAATACATTATTCTCCTGACCAAAATTTCCAAAGATTCTTAATTTAAAAAACATCATTTTATCTTACAAACAGCCAAAACAGTGAAAAATTATCAAGATTAGATTACAAATTGTGTGTATTCATTAGCTTTAACTAGCTTTGGTTTCAGCCAAAAATTTCAATTTTATAAACATGGTTTTTCCAACATCATATGTTTATGACATTCCTTTTGTAAACACAAGTGTCCCCCTTATCCTGCAACATAAATCTGAAACATTATTAAGGTCCAGGTGAAGTCATTTTATAAGATCTCTAGAGTAAATAGATCTCCACCTCCTGAATTTGGGCTACAAATTTCATACAATTCATTCAGCCACTGTGACCATGTAACTATTACATATCAGTGAGAACACAGCCTCTGTGGCCTCTCTTAGACTACTGGTGAACTCATATGTATCAATCTTCTGTCTCCAGATGGTTTGAAAGTTCTGTGTTACTGTTATTTTATACCAGCATTACACCATGCATGGCACTTAAAACAGACGTAGAAACTAATATTTATTATTTTCAATTCCGTTGGAAGTGCACCTTCAGTTAGAATTATCACATTTTACGGTAACAGAAGCCAACACTAAATACTGTGGCTAAGTTGGATCCACAGCCCAGGTATTCTAACTCTTCCAGTGTCATTCACAGTGACCTCAGGAGGCACTGTTTGAAGTGCTAGAACATGAAGGGTTACATTTTTGGGCATCCCCTCTAGCATAATTGCAAAGATGCATAGTTTTCAATTAGCCAGGTAAATCTGGCCCCCACTGTGTCTCTGGCATCAGGGGGAACATTACAAACTATCAAATAAAATACAATAACCTGGTGGATTAAATTACTAATATTCTGAGTAGCTCAGCCCTTGCCTCTGTTAACTGCACCATCCTGGACCACATGCACTGTGGCTTGACTCCAGGAACAAAATTGTACATTCTGCTGAAAGGGTAGCCAGGCTGCTCAAAAGGAAAAAAAAAGTACTAATTGCAAAGCCTGTCTATTTTTAGGCTTAATGTGCATTTTATTTGGCAGGAAGGGTAGTATGAATAAAACTCCAAACTTAAGAATTTTAATTTGCTTCCTCCAAAATGCTCATATCAGAGTAGAGACCTTAGGAAGTTGCTTACACCATTCCCTTGCCTGCAAGAACCCCATACAATCTATACCAGCCCAGAAAGATAAAACCCTAGAATATCTTACTCACTTGTGTAAGTACAGTAAGAAAGGGTTTAGTCTTTTTGCCTCAGCATAACCATTAGAAAGCATTCTGACATTCTACTGCCGGACAAACAGCAGCCTGTCCCATCCCCCTCGGCCAGATGCAAGATCAGGACAGTCCAAACTTTCAATACATGGTTTAGCATAATAATCTCTAGTAAACTTTTAGGTCACCCTTTGGCTGGCCAAAGTTATTAAAGTAATAATATGACCACCCCACCTTTGGTCAAGGAATTTGTGAGCTGCAAATGTCTGAGTTTGTGAATTGCAAATGTCTAACAAGTCTCTTGCAGGAAACACCCCCCCAGGGTTAACCTAATCAGCCCTTTAAGCCCCACCATGGCAGCAGTCATGTGACTAGCCCACCCATCTGCCTGCTTTTCATCACCTGACATCATCAGTACCTGCACTTACCTGCCCCTTTGTGATGATACGGAAGCAGACCACCACCCAATCACCTTAATGATCTTCCCCCATCTAGGGGAATGGTTAAAAGGACTCAGCCACAAGCAACCAGCGGCCATTGCCTTGGTAGACTCTGGTGTGGCCATGTGCTCTTAGAGCTATAGCTGTGCCATGCTTCCTGGCTTTGGTCCCCTTCCCCTATCTTGGGGAGGTGAATCTTCTCTCTTTCTCCCTTCTCTCTCTCTAATTTACTTTTAAATAAACTTTTCTCTCTTAACCTCTTTGCGTGTTGCAATTCTTTGCATTTGCTCGGATCTCTGGGTTACTGGTGCTGCATCCCCCCTTGCCTCTCTATCTAGCACGCAGCCCTCACCCTGTCTGTACCCTAACACAGTATTTCATTAAATATATGTGATTTCTAACACATGATTCCTTTAAGGAACATTCTCTGAATAACTGCACTGAATAATGCATCTCACAAAGAGCATTACAATATTTCACCTATTTTCTATTTGGCTTTTATGGCTAGAATCTCTCACATTTGCTTAGGTATATGTGGTTTCTTTTCATATTTATTTAATTTTATTTACTATGGCTAGCCTTTTATTCTACCTGAGAATGTAAGTTCCTTAAAGGCAGAGACTATATGTATTTTATAATATATATGTAGTATAGAGCACATAATATATATTAGAGGATGACATTTTATTAGACACACACACATAATAGTATGACCTCATCTAAAGTCTTCTTAAGAAGTGGACTTCTCCTTCAACCTTAGCACCAAGTAAAGAAAAGTGCTGAGATAACTAGGTTCTGAATAATGTTACCAATGTATGTTATTATTGTTCCTCTGGCCATTTCTTTCACTGTGTTAGCAAACCCCTAGTTAGTGTTCATAACCATTTGGGGATTATGTTTCCCTTTCAGAGTCTGAAAAAACTATGGGTCCTTTACCAAGAGAAATAATCACCTATCCATGTACATAAAACACTGTCACAAATTCAATGGGGGTCAGCGGGTTCAGACTTCCTTAAGCATCCATGTTAAGAACTGCTTCTCAGCAGGGCTCGGTGGCTCAGCCTGTAATCCCGCGCCATGAGAGGCTGAGGTGAGTGGATTGCCTGAGCCTGAGGGTTCAAGACCCGCCTAGGCAACTTGGTGAGACCTCATCTCTACAATTAATCAAAAAATTAGCCGGGCGTGGTAGCATGTGCCTGTAGTTCCAGCTACTTGGAAGGCTGAGGTGGAAGGATCGCCGGAGCCCAGCAGGTCGAGGCTGCGGTGGCCGGGAGC